>APFE031341246.1:116088-167072 GCA_000404065.3 Pinus taeda
GTACACCTCCTCCTTGATGAAGCCATTGAGAAATGCGGTCTTCACATCCATCTGGTGGATCTTCCAACCCATCTCTGCTGCTATCGATATAATGGAGCGAATCGAAGTATATCGAGCCACGGGAGCGAAGGTCTCCTCATAATCAACTCCCTCTACCTGGGAGAACCCTCTAGCCATAAACCTCGCTTTGAATTTCTCAATGCTGCCATCTGCAGCATGCTTTACCTTGTAAAGCCATCTGGAAGTAACCACGGACTTGCCCTCAGGCCTCAACACTACCTCCCAAACATCATTCTTCATGATAGAAGAATACTCCTCCTGCATGGCCTCTCTCCAGACCTGCTGGCTAGCTGCCTCCTCATAGCTAGAAGGCTCAGAGTAAAGGATGCTGGTAACCATCGCCATATAGCTACAAAATCTCTCAGGTGGTCTACTCTCTCTGACCGACCTCTTCGGCTCAGCAACAGATGTGGCATCTCTCAAGGTGTCCTGAAGCCACTTGGGCTTTCTCTTCCCTGAGCATGCTTCTCCCATAGGAGAATGAAACTCCTCCTCCTCATCACCATCAGTAGCCTGAAATCCTGACTGTCTGTCTGCTGTCCTCCTGCCTGCACCTGAACCTGTAGAAGCTGAGGTACCGTGTGAACTGTCCATCAGTGGACTCCCTAGTGAACTGCTCTATGACCTGCTCGGAGCACCACCCCTCTGGCTCGGTGAGCCACTGCTCAATGATGGACCTGAAATCCTCATAGATGTACCTCCTGATCCTCCTGATCCTCCTGATCCTTGCCCACTGGATCCCTACGACTGACTCAACTATTGCTGAGGGTCTGGCTGATCCAGATACTCCAACTCCTGTGATCCCCTAAAGGCCCTATCCTCGTCGAACTTCACATCTCGTCTGACAACAACTCTTCTCTGTGCAGGAATGTAAATCCGAAAGGCCTTTGAGGTCTCACTATAGCCCACAAAGATACCCTTCTCTGCGGTGGGCTCTAGTTTGGTCCTCTTCTCCTTGGGTATATTGGTCATCTTCATATGCATCCAAAGATATGAAGATGACCAATATCAGGCTTCTTCCTAGAGAAAGCCTCCTTCGGAGTCATGTGCCCCAAGGCATGATGCGGACTCTTGTTCTGCAAGTAAACAACTGTGTTGCAGACCTCTGCTCACAAAAACAATGGCAACCCCTGATCATGTAACATGGCTTTGGCAGCCCCTATGATGGATCTGTTCTTCCTCTCCGCAACCCCGTTCTGCTGGGGGTTGTAAGGAACAGTGAACTCCCTCCTAATGCCTGCCTCCGCACAATAGTCAACAAACTCTCCAAGGGTGTACTCTCCTCCATTGTCCGACCTCAGGGACTTGATCTTTCGGAACCTGTCTTGCTCCACAGGGCTCTAAACTCCTGAAAACCGCTTGAAACCTCATTCTTGGTCTTCAAGAAATAAATCCAGGTCCCTCCTGGAGTGATTCATCAAATGAATAAAAACATAGTACTCAATATCCACTCAAGGAAACATGAGACCAACCGCTCACAATCAGGAAGAATCAAATCAAATTATCCCAGTCGCTCTGCTGTCACTGCTGGGAAAAGGGGATTTGGCAAACTTGCCCATAGCACATCCTCTACAAGTATCAAAGTGATCAGTACTGAAATCTGGCATACCTGTAGTGATCTCCCGCAAGGTCTTCAAGGCTCCATGATACATATGTCCCATCCTGCGGTGCCAAATCTCACACTGCTCAGAACTGCTAGCTCTGCTGTCGGCACTACTACTCAATGCCAAAAGAGGCTGGAATGCAAACCTATACACCTTTGCATGGCGTACACCTATCACTCTAGCTGAATCAGCTGGAGCGCCCCTGGGATACATCAACACCTGTCCTCCCCTGAACAATACCTCATATCCTCTGTCCTCCAAAGCTGAGACAGATATGAGGTTCTTCCTCATCCCTGGCACATAAAAAACATCTGACACCTTCAAGGGAGGTTTGGACTCCCTCTGAAATGTCAGTGTCCCCACATCGACTGCTCTAACAACTCTGTCATCACCGAGTACTACCTCCATATCAGTGCAACTCTCTGAAAGCTCTAAGAAGTACTCACAGACTCCTGTCATGTGACGTGAAGCCCCACTGTCCACATACCAGATACCCGAAGATGCTCCGCTAATCGAGGGAAAAACATGCTCCCTCTGAACCTGAGTGGCAGGTGATCCTGCACTAGAGGACTCACACGCAATGAACCCAAACTCCCGGTCAAAACGATCTGCAAAGTCCTCAACCTCTGTTGAAGTTGCCACGCTCTGGTTCTTCCCCTTCTTCTTCTTCTTCTCCGGACACACAACTGCATAGTGTCCCATCTTTTGAGAATTCCAACACTTCACCTTGGAATAGTCCTTCTGTGTGTTACTCTGTTTACCTTTAACTTTGACTTTGCCCCCACCATTGTTTGTGGAAGCCTGCTTCTTCCATTTGCCTTTCTTGCCTCCTGCCAACAGTGCTACATCCTCATCCTGCTCAACTGGCTTGGCTGCCCCAAGCTGACCTTTTCTGATCTCTGTCTGAATGCAATCATCCCAAAACCTCTCCCATGTGGGAAGGGTCTTACGTGCACAAACCCCATCAGCAAAGTTCATCCATGAACAGAGGAGGCCATTCACTGCAATCCGCACCAACTCAGTGGGTGGAAAGACCTCTCCAACTGCTGCCAACTCATCTCTCACATTAGTAATCTTTGTGAGATATCCAGCTGCACTATCATTACCCATCTTAATGGTCTTCAGCTTCTCCTTCAGGACCATTTTCCGGTTCTCATTGGTACTCTGGTAGAGATTGGACAATGCTTTCCACATCTCATGGGCATTGCTCTTACCTCTCACATGAGGAATACAATGGTCTTTGATTCCATCTAGAATCAGCCTCTTACCCTTGTTGTTCTTTCTATTATAAGCAGCCAACTGAGTAGCATCAGTAGGCACAAGAACAGAGATCTGAGTGGTATGCACCATGATATCCCAGACTTCTGCCTCCTCAAAGATACTCTGCATTCTCTCCTTCCAAACGCTGTAATTTGTATGCCCATCCAACCTATCCTCCACCCTCAATCCCAATGACATCCTGCTGTCCCTAAACTGAAAAATAGCACTGCTGTAGTAAAGATAAAACCTGCTGTTTATGAAAAATCAGCTTGCTGGAATTTTCTGAGTGAAAAATCAGCAGCTGTAAGTTTTTTCTTTTGCTGTCCCAAACTGCCCTTCAGCACTCAAGCTCTGATACCATGTTAAAATTTCTGTTTTCCCACCCCGGTTTTCAGTTTCTCCTTATTTCTCCCATGTAGTTAAATTCCCTTTCCCATAACCATACATTCAACAAGCTGGAAAAAATAAATTTTGTTGAAAACACAAATTCTGAAAAATTTACAGAATGCTGGAAATTGCAGAAATAAAAATCAGCAGTAATAAACAGCCATTAAAACACATTAAAACACTGATATTTTTGGTCAACGTGACCCTGGAAAAACCCCCTACAACTCTTGGGGAAAACCAGTTTGAGAGCTCTTCTTTATTTCTGAAAAAAGTCTTTTTACAGCAAGAAAATATTCAGCAAAAATCAGCAAGCAAACTTTTACAAATTATCTCAGCCTTGCTGAAAAACTGCCCTGCTGAAACTTCGTTGTTGTTACTCCGCTGCTGAAACTCCACTGCTGATACTCCGCAACTCACTGTCCAGAAATCTCCCTTGCTCTCTTGCTCTCCTTCTCTCAATCTGCTCATGAAAGAATTGAATCGAATGTGATCTTTTCCTCATTTTCCTCCCCTAATATAACTCCAAATGACTTTTGGGTGATCCAAGTTACTTTTGGGTGATCTCTAAATCCAATCGCTGAAATAGATTTAGATCAATGGCTGAGATTAAATGCACATTTAAATCTCACTTTCTATTTTTTAATTCACCCACTTAGTCATTTATTTCCAAAGTCACTTTTCCTTTCTAATTTTTCATTGACTTTATAAAAGTCACTTTAAAATTAGACTTAGTAACTTTATCACTTAAAGTCACTTTTAAATTAGATTTTAACTTTATAAAAATTATAAAGTCACTTTAGGAGAAAAATTAAAATTTTTTGGACACTTTTCCCTAGGCCAAAGATCAAAGCCTAAGGGAACCACCTGTCCTCCGATACCAAATTTCAACAATAGTAAAGATGTGACAAACCCTACTCCTGGAAATATTATGGCTATGGAACAACCCTTTGATAGAAATGATGCTACCAAGAAAAGTGATTAAAAGAAGATAGATTGAAGCATAGTTTTACCACATCATAAGAGTTTTTGTGTGTAGATGATATATGTGTGTAAGTAAGTAATTGTATTATAAAAATATGAATGGTGGTTAACATTCCCTTGGACGGTGTGCCTAAATAGGCATTGATTGGTCAGGAGGGTTGATTGGTCATGCCTTTTGACCTTTCACTTACATAATTAATTTTATTAATGTTAATTATTAAATTATTATTATTGTATTATGAATTATTTATTTATAACACTGCCACCCCCTTAGAGATGCTTTGTTCTCAAAGCATAACCAGAAAGGTTTTCTCTAGTTGAACAGTGTTGCGATGGAATGACATCCTTTCATTGACTGGTGCATTCATCACGAGTGATTATACCTTCCTTGGAACTGGGAGTGTTAACACCTTTTAGTTTATAATGCCGTCCTTGCCAATTAAGCTCCATGAATTGTTCTTTAAGGTTTGTAGTATAGCTTCCTAATTGTATTAACCATTCCGCACCTAGAACTACTTCCATGTCTTTGAGTGGTAGGGAAAATATATCTGGTTGTAGCTCTAGTTCTTGTATTTGGATTGAAACCTTATGACTTCTCTCATTTCTTTGAAATTTTGCCTAGAGGCGATAGATATGGTGAGGTCTTTGGTTGGGCATATACAAAGACCAAGTTGTTTAGCGAGATCAATGTTTATATAATTGTGAGTACCACCAGAATCTATAAGTGTATTGACATTTCTTTCTTTTATGAGTCCTTTGAGCCCTAGGATCTTAGGACATAGTTTCTTCTCATGTTTGTTGACGGTGAAGTAAATTTAATGTTCCTTCTTGGAAATTGGCTTTTCTTTCGAAGATGTGGTGGAACATATTTTGAAGTTGCTTCTTGTTCTTGATCTCCGAATGAGCTGCTATTTTCATCAAGGTTTTTCCAGTCACATGAGATTGTAGCTAATGACGGTTCCTCAGAATCTGAATCTTCACTTTGTGTGACAACGATTCTTTCATCATGCTCTTGTACTTCAATTTTCTTCCCATCTACTATTTTATAGTAGTGTAGGGATGCATCTTCACATTTATGGCTTGGCGTCCAGTTTTCTCCACATTTGCGACAACTATTTTTTGTTTGTTTGTTTATTTTTGGTTCATTACTTGAAGTGTCTGATTCCTTCTTGACTTGATAAGTATATAGTTTCTTGTTAAGGCATTTGTGCCTTGATGTTCATTTGTCTCCACAGTACCTATATTTGTTAGTTTCTTTTCTTCCCAAGTGTTGTTGTTGGTCTTCGTCTTCCTTGAATGATGACATTCTGAGTTTATATTTCCTCTCAATAATTATGGCTACGTGTCGTGCATCTTCAATGGTTTGGGGTTTATATAATTTTAATTCTTCTCGAATGTAATCCTTAAGGCCATGACGATACATTTTTAATAGCTCTTTGTTTGAGAATCCCCTTTGCCTTATCGCTAACACTTCCCATTCATGTTGTATTCACTTACCGATCCCTTCTGTTTGAGGTGAACGAATTGTTGAAGAATCAAGGGCAATGATGTATATTAGGATTCTTCTCTACTTGATAACAATTTGTGAAGCACTTTTACAATTATCTTAGCTTGATCTTCTTTTTATTATTAGTGTGTGTGTTTCATCAAAGTGCTACCAAAACCATAAAGACAAGAACACAGATGTTGGCTCTCTGCTAGGGCCAAAACCTCTCTCTCTCTCTTTAAGAGGAAAACCCTTCGTTAAGTTTCTCTTATTGAAGCTTCTTATTGATCAATGCCAAACCCTAGACCCTTGACTAGGATGTCCTCCAAGCACAAGTCAAGTCCTTCCTTTATTCTACACTTTAATCCCCGACACATAGACTTCCTTCTTTCGACACTTTTCTCCCCAACACTTCGTTCTTTTTTTTGCTGCTTGTCTAGAGATAGACCTTGCTTATGTGATCTTCTTGATGAGATACACTTCTTCTTCTCTTAGAGATGATCTCTTCTTAAGAAGACACCCTTACCTTGATCCAACGAGATTCTTCTTGAGATAGGTCTGCAAACTGATGTAATTGAATAACAATCCTAGTTTTGCCACGTGTAGTAGGAACCCTAGAGAATTAGGGTCCTTTTTCCTTTGCTATAGAGATAGGCTTATTCGCTTGACTTGGGAGGCCTTGTAGGCCTAGTTTCTAGCCCAAACAACACTAGTTCATGGACTATTTTGTCCTTGCTGTCATACTCGCAGACTTGACCTCTTTTATCTCACACATGTGACTGTATTCTGCCCTAGAAACAATCCTCTTCACTTCGATCTTCTTCCTCTTTTCTTCACTTGTCTTGGAGACCCTTAGACTTGCCTTTTCCTTCACTTTCCTCGGCTTCTACCTTCGTTGATTTCAGAGCTTGCTTGTTGGACGTTGAGAGGAAGTGGACAATCTCTATAGAGTATTGCCCCTTTAGGTCGGCATTAGGACGACATGATGTCTTTAGGCCGATTTGACTGTTTCTTCATTATTTTCATCGTTTAGCTTCTTTTGGAGGACGTTGCTGCATGGAGAGGATTTGCACTTGGCTTGGAGGCATTCCTTTGACCTTATACAATTTTTATACATAGTGTAACATGCCCTCTAAGGGTCTTACATAAATAGATTGACCTTTTGACTTCCTAGAAGCACTTAAACATGTGCTACACCTATTTCAATGAGCAAGAAACTCATTGACATATATTATAAAAATAATATTTATTTTCTTGAATAAATACAAATATCAAAAGTACATTTATGAAGACCAAACCTAGTTACATTTTCTTCAACACGAATCTTTCGTAAACATGATCTTCTTATTTGTCGTGAAATCGTTTTAACAAGGCGTTTTTAAAATTTTGCCAATTAAACAAGCGAGTTTCAGATTTATTAGACCACCATAGGAACCAATCATACACTTATGCTTCTAGTTAGTTGGATGCAGTCATGACCTTCTCTTGTTCACCTCTTGGTGGATTTGCTCCGAAAATGGCGTCCATCTTATTTACCCATACAATGGCGCCTTTATGGTCCTTACCATTGTATTTTGGTAATTCTCTTTTAATTTTGAGGTGATCTTTGTCGGAGAACTTTGTATGGCACTGACTCCCTTCAAACTGTATATGTGGTATTCGTGACTTTTCGTGCATCGATGGAATTTCATGATTTGAAAAAATTCCGCTTTCCAGAGTTTTTGGACTTTGCGTCTCTGAGGGATTAAAAGGTGGGTGGGCTCCTCCCATAAATTGGCTCATCATGCTCTTTATTGCTATGACATCCTCAGCCATTTGGTCTTGACTCTTCTTTAAGGCATCTTGCTTCCTCTCGATATCGTCAAGGCACTTGTGCATTCTATCGATGTCTTCTTATTTTTTTTTTTTTTTTGAATTGTCGTCATTGTTATGGCTTCCCATTTTTTTACTTTTTCTTCCTTGTAGACCCAATTTTTTTTAATTATTTTATGATAATTTAATTAAATAGTTTTAATTAATTAAATTAAATATATATATATATATATATTTTAATTTAATAATTTTAAATAATTAATTAAATTATATTAACTTAGTTTATAATGTAAGTATTATAAACTATATGATTTGAGCACATATCAACGTGAATATATATCGAACCTATATATCAACCTACAATTTCAACCCATGCACATTTCTCTTATCTAATTCGCTGACTGAGCCACACCTGTTCACCGAGCGTTACAACCCTTGGTGGTGCAGCGCATATAATATACGTATTGTCGTCAACAAGGGGAATGTGGAACTGATAGGTCAGCGAGGGACGGGCAATGGTCGGGAAGGTCGAGACAACGGTCGGGCAGGGTTTCTTGTCGGAAAACGAGAAACGTGTAGCGGTGATGGATGCAGTAACAGGTACGTGGATGGTGACAACGGAGTACATGGAAGTGGCTGTGATCTAGCGGTGGGGGGGTCGTGAGGGACGACAACATTTGGTAGTTCACTGGTTTGTCGGGGTAGTGCAGGGACCTGTGATGTTCGGGGAAGTAATGCGATTTGCCAGAGGCCCCAGAGGCTCTGATACCACTGAAGCATAGTTTTACCACATCATAAGAGTTTTTGTGTGTAGATGATATATGTATGTGTAAGTAAGTAGTAATTGTATTATAGAAATATGAATGGTGGTTAACATTCCCTCGGACGGTGTGCCTAAATAGGGATTGATTGGTCACGCCTTTTGACTTTTTACTTACATAATTAATTTTGTTAATGTTAATTACTAATTTAATTAATTAATTATTAAATTATTATTATTGTTATTATGAGTTATTATTCATAACATAGGCCCTGGTGAATGTTTTTGAGGTAAATATCAGTTTCCCCGAAGATCTGAAGATTGTCAAAATTGGTAAAGGGACTTTTGAGGAGGAAAAGGAGAATCTGATTGAATTGCTCATTGAATATTGTGATGTCTTGGCCTTTTCTTATGATGAACTGAAGGGTGATAGGAAAGACATTATTGAGCATACTATTCCCTTGAAAGATGAAAATGTTAAGCCATTCAAGCAAAAACTTTGGTTGGCCGCTCTTATTCATAATGAGTTGAAAAAGATGCTTGCTATTGGTATCGTTAGGCAGACTCGACACTCGTCTTGGTGTTCAAACTTAGTGATTGTTATAAAAAAGAATGGTACTATTAGGCTATGTGTTGATTTCAAAAATCTTAACTTGGCTTGTAAAAAGGACAATTATCCTTTACCTAACATGGAAAATATGCTGCAAAGGATAACTGGATCCGTTATGATGTAATTATTGGATGGGTTCTCTGGCTATAATCAGGTCTGGGTTAAGGAGGAAGACTGACATAAGACAACCTTCACCACGCCTTGGTGTATGTTTGAATATCTTTGAATGCCTTTTAGATTAACAAATGAAGGAGCTACTTTTCAGAGGGCTATGGACTATGCTTTCAACGAATTAATTGGTAAAATTATTGAGATATATCAAGATGATCTCACTGTTTTCTCGAAGGATGGTAAGGCTCATATTAACCATCTTAGACAGGTTTTTGACAGATATCGAGAGTTTGGGATATCGTTAAATCCCGCCAAATCTGTATTTTGGGTGACCGAAGGAAAATTGTTGGGTCATATTATCTCCAAAGATGGTATCAAAATTGACCCTAAAAGGGTTGAGGCTATTCAACACATTCCCTTCCCGCACAATGTTAAGTCCCTTCAGTCCTCACTAGGGAAAATCAATTTCCTTAGGAGATTCATTCCAAGCTATGCAGAAATTGTTAAGCTCGTACAATGTTTGTTGAAGAAGGATGCTAAATTTGTTTGGAAAGTGGAAGGTAAAAAGTGATTTCAGGATATTAAAGATGCTATAGCTAAGGCTCCTGTCCTAGTTAGCCCAAACTATTCAAAGGATTTTATGGTCTTTTCTTTTGCATCCGAAGATACTGTAGCAGGCATCTTGTTGCAAAAAAACAAGGAAGGTCATGAACAACCAATTGCCTTCATGAGCAAGTCCCTGTAGAATTCGGAATTGAACTATAGCATTATGGAAAATTAAGCCTATGCACTGGTCAATTCTCTTAAGCATTTCAGAACATATGTGGGTCATTCTAAAGTAATTGCATTTGCCCCACACTCCCTTATCAAAGATATATTAACTCAAATTGATTGCTTAGGGACTTGCGCCAGATGGGTGACCAAGATTTAGGAATATGATCTTGAGATTAGATCAACCAAGCTTCTTAAACGCTAGGGATTAGCTCAAGGTTGACAAAGAGTAATGAATGGGCATTGGAGTTAGTTTGCCAAAATGACGTGGCTAAAGCTTCTGTTTCCCCTGAGCTTCTGAATTTGGAAGGGATCAAAGGGTATAAAGATATTGTTTATTATTTGACAAATATCACGTGCCCCGATCGCCTAGTTGCTAAAAAAAAGAGAGCTCTTAGGCTAAAGGCATCCAAGTATTGTATCTTAAAGGATGGCCTTGGATGGAGGAATCCAGATGGAATAATACTTAGGTGTGTAGATGAAGATGAAGCTAAGAGACCTATCACTGAGTTCCATGCAGGATTTTGCGTGGGTCATTTTTTGCGGCAAAAACCACTGCCCACAGGATTTTGTGTGCTAGATATTATTGGCCTACAATTTTCTCAGATGTGCATAAATTTGTCAAAAGTTGCCAGTGTTGAAGGAAATGTAACTAGGTTCGGTCTTCATAAATGTACTTTTCATATTTGTATTTATTCAAGAAAATAAATATTTTAATAATATATGTCAATGGGTTTCTCGCTCATTGAAATAGGTCTAGCACATGTTAAAGTGCTATAGGTGAGTCAAATAGTCAAAAGAAAATGTTGAAGACCTTAAGAGCATGTTGCACCATCTATATGTTTCTATAAGAGTCAAAGAATAACCCTCCAAGCAAAGTCAAGTCTCCTCCAAAGCAAAGACACTACCAAAGAAGCCATCTGAAGCAAAGATAGCAAGTCGGCCTAAATGGAGGGACATTCCTCTATATATAGAGGTTGTCCACTCCACTTTAATGTCAAGCAATGACCTCTGAAACCAGTGAAGGTAGGAAGCGGAGAAAAGGGTAAAAGTAGGGCAAAGAAGGGCTCTCCAAGTGCAGCGAAGAAGGTGAAACCTAGACCAAAGTCAAGAGGACCATTTCTAGGGCAGCTGCAATCACACATGCGAGAAAAGGGAACGCTGCTTGCGGTCATAACAACAGTAGTATATCAGCATCACATCTCTCATCAGTTGGGCTAGAAATATAGGCCTAAAGGGCCTCCCACTAAAGCAAAGAAACAAGGAAGAAAATCAAAGGTAGTAGCGCTGTTCTAAAGCCTATTACAGTCACACGTGCAAGGGGCAGGAGGTTGTATATGCTGTTATAACAACCGTCCCATTACAGTCATACAAGTTCGTTGGTTGGTGAAGAGAAGGAAGGGATCATCATAAGGAAAGGGTCTAATCAAAGATATCTCTTCTAGAGGAAGTGCAACAAGATCTAACAACAGCTGGAAGGAGGACGAAGTGCCAAGAAACAAAGTGCTGGAAGGAAGTGCCGGGGAACAAAGTGCAGAAAGGAAGAAGGACTTGGCTTGTGCTTGGAGGACATTCTAGTCAGGGGTCTACGGTTGGGCATTGATCAATAAGAAACTTCAATAAGAGAAACTTACTAAAGAGTTTTCCTCAAGAGAAGAGAGGTTTTGGCCCTCATAGAGAGCCAACATCTTGTGTTGTTCTTATGCTTTTGGTAGTAGTTTGATGAAGTACACACACATACATTAGTAAGAAGAAGAAGATTAAGCTAACAAGGAAAAGTAAAAGGACTCCACAAATTGTTATCAAGTCAAGAAGAATCATACCACACCTTATTGCCCTTGATTCCAACATGGTATCAGTGCTAAGGTGACACATCAAGGAAAGGGCATCTCAAGAACACTCATCAAGGAAGGACATCTACAAAAGTTGAAGCATCTAGCCAAGAAGTCTCAATCACTTCAAGGACAAGAAGGTCTACAATCTATCTTTCATCAAGAAAGACTACAAAGCAAGAAGAAGAGCCTTACACAAAGACACCTACAAGAAGAGAAAATCAAAGAAGGATCTACATCAAGCTACAAGTCATCAAGCAAATCTCATCATCAGGCAAGTCCACTTGGAGAAAGCAATTTGAAGAACATCAAGACGTGAGGAAGGTGTTATGAATATACTTCATAACAATTAAATACATAAAATAAATATAAATATTAATAAAGTTAAATAGTCATTAAGTTAGGTGAAAAGGCATGTCTAAAAGACATGCCTATTCACGAAAGGTCACTCGCTGATGTATAAAAGCAGGGTCTCATTGTAACAATCTTATATCATCTTATACAATTATATAATAATAATAATAAATAATAATACATCTTATAATAATAATAAATTATTATATTAAATACCTGTGTGAATTTTTACATTCAAGTCTACAAATTATCAGTTTTCTCGCTTCAGCCATAGTTTTTATGCTTCAGTGGTATCAGAGCCATGGCACATGATATAATCATGCGAGTCGTTGAACGTTGTTTACCGCACAATGTGCCATTACGTTCACGTCCTGATTACATCGAGCAGTCTAGTATTCAAGAAGCATTTCAGCGATTAGAAAAATCAATTGCAGAAGTTAATGAATGTCGAAAGGAAATCAATAATAAGAAAGAAAACCATGATAAAAATGATGAGAATAAGGCACAAAACACTACTTTTAATAAAGGTGAAAATAAACTTGGTCGTAGTGACAGAGATCCACATAAAGAAAATCTCAACAATGGTGGTGACAAGGAAGATGAGAGCGATGCTAATCCGAAGGTTAATAAGCAGCAAACTGCTAAGGTAATTAAAACCCCACAGCAAGCAAAAAGTGTAATAGAGCACCTTACTCAAGGAGGGTGTGAAAAACTGAAAGAAGATGATCTTAACTTGTCAGACAAGTTACAATCACTGGCATCATTCTGGGGTCACCTGTGCAAGAAATATCCATCAATGGAGTTGAGTGGCCTTGTCCAAAATTTTGTTAATCAACTTAAGAGAGGAGAGGGTGAAATCAGGCGCACTCAGTCGCACGATTTCATTACTCAACTTTGTATCAATTTGGAAAGCGCAAACTTACCACCGCAGGCCACGGTTGTTCCACGTCGTCCCACAATGATCGAAAAATCCAACCACTGCTGGAAAAAACTACATCTGAGAGAAATCAAGTCAAACCCTACAGTTTCGAATAAATGCAAACAGATAAATTTATTTCGTGACTTTCATCTACAACAATTTGATACTCACATCATGAAAGTTTGTATTAACGATGGCAATCTGTTTATAAAATCTGACAACGCAAAATCTGTGCTCATATTTGATCGAGAAACGACCAGAATTATAAACAGGTTGAATTTCACAAAAGGAGCATTTTGCTTAAGTTCTGCTACAATGAGCACGACGATTCCTTGGTAATAGTTAACATGGCTGCAAATGGGGAAAATTTATTGGAAACAGTTCCAATTGAATCATTCTATCAACAGGAACTCGTACAGTTAACACGCCATTTACAAGCAGATATGTGGAAATCACATCTTGACTTTGACATTCCCAACTGCAAGGGTATCTTCTACAAACAGGCCCAAAGGCAATTTAAGGTCTTTGAATTGAAAAATTACAACATTCTCTATACAATACAATGCGAATTTGAATGGCCAATGGTCCACGGATTTTACAGGTCAGAGAACTCTACGATTGCGCTGTACCATCAAGAGATTACTGGTGAAATACCTCTGATATTATTTTTCTAAAGAGGATGGCCACTTTATTAACAGCGTGACAGTATCATCCATTCATACAATTACCCTACCGACATTTGTTACTAATTGTAGTGACGCAGTAGCCTTATTACATGACAAAAATCATAAAATGGTTAGTGTAGACATTAGCTCCTCCTCCAATCCCCAGCGTTGGAATTTTGTTCCAGCATTGGAATTTTATCCATGATAATAAAACGTGGTGAGGTTATGGGGTCAACTGACGTGACCAACAGACATAGCCGGTTCTAAAAAAAAAAGAAGAGTTATAAAATCGATGTATAAATTATATAATTACATAATTATAACTTATAATATATATAAGTTTTATAATATATATAATTTAATTTAAAAAAATATATATATAGAGTTAAAAACCATTATTATATAATTTTTTTTTTTTATTTGAACCGTACCTGTAATTAATATTTCTGCTGCCAATTGGATCATTTGTACAACCATTCAATGTGTGCAATACATAGTTGAAGTCTGCGTTACTGTATAGTATTGTATTAAAAATCATTGTGCCAGCCACCACACAATGGCATATTAATGTCCATACAGAAGGTTATGTTCGTACGAACCACTATCATCGATACCACTTTCAACATTGTTTCAGCAACCACTTCAGAAATTGTTAGCTGCACAAAATTTATGAATTCCTACGGTCGTACATTCACAATTAAAGAATTGTGTGATTGCACAATCATAACATTACAGGGCCATAGATAATTAAATTGGTTGTATAATTCGTAAAACCATTATAAAATGTCATTTGCTGCAATATTCACTTAAACTTTCAGCCATTGGTACAACAACTACACTGCTACATACTAGCCATCATCATCCATATAATTAATTATCAGTAAGCCAAACCATATGCACAAAATCTTGACATGACCATACATACAGTTGCGTCTCTTCGAACTCACACTTTAATTCCCTCATTGTGACCATTTACCAGCCGCTTTAATTTGATTATTCACCAAACTATATAGAAGACTACATAGTGTATAAAGGATAGTTGAATCTACGATAAAAAGGAGGAATAAGTCAAACAAATATATTCCATATTTTATTTAAAAATATATATATATATATCAAAAAATTATTATTAAGAAAAAAATTATGATTATTAAAAAAAATTAAAAAAAATTAGAGTTAAAAAAAAAATCGACAACCCTGGACTCAAATTAGAGTTACTAGCAAATCAATAAAGAATGACAGTCAAATGAAGAAAGTATTAGCGGTCAAGTGAAAAGAAGACATTCGTGGTAGATAAGAGATCAAGTCCTTTCATCAACAAGCTTTGAGGACAAAGCTTCTAAAGGAAGGGGCTATGTTATGAATATAACTCATCACAATTAAATAAATAAAATAAATATAAATATTAATTAGGTTAAATAGTCATTAACTTAGGTGAAAAGGCATGTCTAAAAGACATGCCCATTCACGAAAGGTTACTTGCTGAAGTATAAACGTAGGGCCTCATTGTAACAATCATATATCATCTTATACAATTTTATATATTAATAAATTATTATTATTAAATACCTATGTGTATTTTTACATTCAAGTCTACAAGCTATCAGTTTTCTCGCTTCAGCGATAGTTTTTATGCTTCAGAAGGCAAGCCATCAAGTCTTCAAGGAGAAAGCAAGTCTACTACATCTCAAAATCTATCAAGTATATGTCCCCTTCTGAATATACATCAATGTCTTTTTGCAAGGAAAGCAACAAATTGGTAGGTACCTATAACTTTTTTGCATGGTAGAAGAAGACTGATTTACTTTTCAAGGAGAATGAACTTCTAGAACACATCAAAGGGAATATCACTACCCTTGCTAAGAAACAAACTCAAGCCTTAGGCAAGTACAATAAGGATGAGACAAGAGCTCAAGGGATTCTAGTAGAATTCATCAAAGACTCTCTCATTCCTTAGGGCACCAAACTTGAAACATCAAAAGAAATCTATGATAAACTAGTAGAGCTATTCTTAGTAAGCACAGCTGGTGAAGTGATATCTCCTTGAAATGAATTGTACAAGATGAAGATATCAAAGGAAGGAATAACTCCCTACTTCATGAAGATCTTTGAGATGAGGGATCAACTTCAAGAGCTAAGGGAAGTCATGTATGACAGAGAAATGACAACTGTAGTACTCAATGCTCTACTTGAGGGTTGTGGCAACTTTACATCAAGCATATATGCAAAGAAGGAAACCACCCCACTAAGTGATATTATGCAAAGAAGGAAGCCACCCCACTTAGTGATATGTGGTCTCTATGCAAGATAGAGGAAAAAAGACTCAAAGCAAAGGAAGATGTGGGATCAAAGAAGTAAGCATTTGCTACCATGGCCAAGAGAAAGGGAAAATTTGGCAAATTTGGTCCACGAAGAACAAACAACAAAGATATGTCCAAAATCCAATGCTATGGATGCCAAGAATATGGACACTACAAAAGGAATTGTTCTAAACTAAAGAAAGACAACAACAACAAAAGATAAAGGGAAGAAGCTCATGTGACTCAAGAAATGAAAGAAGAAGACAAGAAGCAAAAGTAGGAAGATCCTTCGGATCTCTACTATGACTAAGTCTACTTCTTTACTTAAGGTCTTCTTTCAAAGTTTTGAAAAGTGTAGGAGCATGTCGGAATAGAATAAAATTGCATGGCTAGAAGCATCTTCTAGAATTTAGAAGCATGATGTACATAGAGTTCAAAATACTCATGTAGAAGGAGCATTTATAATCGAACAAAATGGATCGTTAGAAATATCTTCTAGAATATAGGAGCATGATAGATATAGCTCAAGATATTCATGTAGAAGGAGCATACCTAGTATAGGACCTCATCCACAATGAAAGAAATTTGATCATGATTAAGAATCTTATAAGACCACCATCATCAAAAAGAAAGAAACATTTGCAGAGTAAGGGTCTTCAAGATCCTATGATGGAATCTTTAAAAGAAGATTCATAAACAAAAATAGATGTCTCATTGGGAATCCCATTCATGGGATTCAAGAAAAGGATGATATGCAAGCAAGCTAAGATGAAGCAAGAAAGGCCACACCAAGGACAACCAAATGAACCTAAGATGATCAAAGGAGAACCAAGATGAGGTATGCATGCATCAAAGTTTAGTCATGTTATTATTTGTATATTATTGAGTCATGGGAATAGTTCTATGACATGATCAAGTAGGAAAGAATCTCTTTCACCAATGACATGCTTGAAGGCATGTACTACAATGCAATGAAGGTCAACAAAAGGAAATACTCACATAAGGATTATAAGATTGCTGACTAAGAAGCAAGAACAAATGCTGACTAGTCCTCGAAGCAAACAATGAAGAAGTGCTCTCACAAGGAGCAGAAGGTATTTGATCAATCTATCCATGAAGAAGCAAATGAAGAAAGAGATCAAGCATGTGAAGAACACCATGATCACAAAGAATCACTATTTGACAAGATCCATTGAAGACATCTCTCGAAAGAAGGCAGGTTAACTCTGACTAAGAAAGTAAAAGATCAAAGGACCCTTGACACCTGTGAAGGCCTTGGAGATATGAAAGGTGCAAATAACTAACTCTACTCTACGAAGATGTCATGTTGAAGAAGCTATCCAACAAAAGCACCATTTAATGTTGAAGCAATATCAGGATGAAGTCACAAAGGGTTACTAGATCAAAGCATGGAAACAAGCAAGTACAAAGAAGCATCCATGTGAAGAGTAGTCCAAAGCATAGAAAATATGACAAGGAAGAACAAGATGACAAGAGAACCTGATATATGACAAGAAGGCCACTTTCCACGAAGGAAGCAATGACATGACTAACCAGGAAGGAAAGTGATCGATGGATGGTGCCCTACCAAGAAGAAGTTCAAACAAAGACTTAATGACATCAAAGGAAGGAAGGAGATCAAGTAGCTGAAGGACCCACGTAGAAAAAGTTGCTAATGAATGGACAAGTCTCCAGGTAAGAGGGAGTTATAACAAGTTTCCAATTACAAAGGAACTTGGACAAGTACCTTGTCAGAAGATACTTGGGCATGTCTTCCTCAATTAAGAGGAAGTGATAGACACAACATTCTTGTCTTCACTTGGGAAGAAAGAATCAGAGGATTGGGTAATCATCTGGCATCTGATACTCTTTTAGGATGTGTAGGGCATCCAAGACAAGAGTAGGCAAGAGGACCAATATTCTTTGAGGGTTGGGAACCCAAGATAAAAATAGTCCTAGAAGGTCATACTTAGTGAACACCTGGGTGGGTATGTACCTTGAGAGACAATGACTAAGGTGTCTATAAGTCATTGGTCTCGCCAACATTGTGCTCTGATCTATTGAGAGATAGAGTTGTCAGTCATGGCCTTGTTGTGGAAACAATGTTGCTTACTATGATGCTATAACAGATGGATTGCCAATCCAGTTTCTCTTGTGTGAATTCTTCAAGATTGAAACATAGTCAAACACCTTGTAATGTTGTATGAATACCTCCCTAGTTAAGAGGGAGTGTTGAAGGAAATGTAACTAGGTTCAGTTTTCATAAATGTACTTTTGATATTTGTATTTATTCAAGAAAAAAATATTATTTTTATAATATTTTATTGAGTTTCTTGCTCATTGAAATAGGTCTAGCACATGTTAAAGTGCTACATGTGCATCAAATAGTCAAAAGAAAATGTTGAAGACTTTAAGAGCATGTTGCACCATGTATGTGTTTGTATAAGAGTCAAAGAATAACCCTCCAAGCAAAGTCAAGTATCCTTTAAAGCAAAGACACCACCAAAGAAGCCATTCGAAGCAAAGATAGCAAGTCAGCCTAGAAGGAGGGATAGTCGTCTAAATACAGAGGTTGTCCACTCCATTATAACGTCAAGGAATCACCTCTGAAATCAGCAAAGGTAGGAAGCGGAGAAAAGGGTAAAAGAAGGACGAAGAAGGGGTCTCCAAGTGCAGCGAAGAAGGTGAAGCCTAGACCGGTTAAGAGGATCATTTCTAGAGCAGCTGCAGTCACACGTGCGAGAAAAGGGAAGGTTATCTACGGTCATAACACAAGTAGTATATCAGCATCACATCTCTCATCGTTTGGGCTTAAAATATAGGCTTAAAGGGCCTCCCATTCAAGTGAAGAAACAAGGAAGAAAATCAAAGGTAATAGAATTGTTCTAAAGCCTATTATAGTCACATGGGCGAGGAGAAGGAGGCTGTCTATGCTGTTATAACAACCCTCCCATTACAATCATACAAGTTTGTTGGTTGGTGGAGAGAAGGAAGGGATCATCATAAGCAAAGGGTCTAATCAAAGATATCTCTTCTAGAGCAAGTGCAACAAGATCTAACAACAGTTGGAAGGAGGACGAAGTTCCGAGAAATGAAGTGCCAGAAGAAGGAAGTGCCGGGGAACAAAGTGCAGAAAGGAGGAAGGACTTGACTTGTGCTTGGAGGACATTCTAGTCAAGGGTCTAGGGTTTGGCATTGATCAATAAGAAGCTTCAATAAGAGAAACTTAATAAAGGGTTTTCGTCTCAAGAGAGGAGAGGCTTTGGCCTTGGCAGAGAACCAACATTTTGTGTTCTTGTTCTTATGTTTTTGTTAGCAGTTTGATGAAGTACACACACATGCATTAATAAGAAGAAGAAGATTAAACTAACAAGGAAAAGTAAAAGGACTCCACAAATTGTTATCAAGTCAAGAAGAATCACACCACACCTAATTGCCCTTGATTCTTCAACAGTCAGGAATGCCAACTTTTCACTGGAAAGCAAAAATTAACAGCTTTACCTCTCCAACCGGTTATAGCAGAGGCCTCATTTCAACAATGGGGGTTGGACTTCATTGGAAAATTTAATTAGAATTCTAGTAATGGCTATTCATGGATTTTGGTTGCGATAAATTACTTCATGAAGTGGGTTGAGGCCATTCCAACCAGGCATGCCACTGAGAAGGTTGTCATGGATTTAATTGAAATCAGATTATCACTCAATTCAGTGTTCTCGCCAAAATTACAATGGACAATGCCAAAGCTTTCAGTTCTTCCAAGTTCTCTTCTTTCTGCTTCAAATATGGTATTGTTCTATCTCATTCTTTGAATTATTATCCTTAGGGTAATGGACTTGTAATATCAAGTAACAAAAATCTGATAGCCATCATCAAAAAGATTGTGGGCGATAACAAGCGGTCTTGGGACAGTAAGATCAAATATGCTGTATGAGCAGATAAAATCACAAAAAAGAGGGCTACCAAGAAAAGTACTTTTCAGCTTGTCTATGGTATGGAGGTGACTCTACCTATTCATCTCAAGCTTCCAACTTATCAACTTCTTCAACATTTTACAAATGACAAAGATGTAGTACAAAAAAGAATTGATTAGATTATGGAACTTGATGAGGCTCGCAGAAATACTTTTGATAACCTTTGTCAAGGTCAGGCCAAAATAAATGAAAATTTTGACAAATCATCTTGGAACAGGTCTTTACAGGTTGGCGATGTGGCATTATTATGGGATTACAGAAATGAGAAGCTCGACAATCATGGAAAGTTCGATAGTTTGTGGCTTGGCCCTTATATTATTAGAGGAATTGCTGGAACAAATTCCTTCCATCTAAACACTTTGGAGTGCGATCCCGTGGATTTGCCAGCAAATGGGCAGATGCTTAAGTTGTACTACAGGGATGACATCTAATGCCATTGGGCATCCTTTGTATTATATTTCTAACCCTATACTCTTAGTTAAGATTTTATTTATGTCATTAGTTAGTTTTCTTTTCATGCATTTATAGTTTATTTTTTTTTTTTCATTTTGATATGATAGGATAGTTTTTCTATTCCAGCAGATGTTCTATATATACATGATGATTTTGATTTTGAGCGGATATCTATTGGATGGACTTTTGTTTTCTTGGATACAAGATTATGTATTCTTACATTCTATCAAAAAAGCAACACATCCCCATATGGAGCCAGATGTTGACCACACTTTGTCAACAATCCAAGGAAGCAGGGTACAAAGCAGTGAAGAATTTTTTTCGAAGATTAGAGTTATCAACCAACATGATTATATCATTGCAAATCCAATTTCTGCAAGCTGTATTGTAAATGATGCTAGTAGGATCATTTAATTATGTAACAACACCTGGGTAAGCCTGTGATCTTGGCAAAGAATTTTATCCTAGGGAGTTTTTTAACCTCCTCGAATTATGTATGTTTGTAAACACAGATAATCGACAAATTTTCTTCTAGCTTAAAACCTCAAAGCTAGGGTGAAATTCATTGACTAGGTCTTAGGTGAGTTCTAGTGTTATATCAAGTCTACTGTAAAAGTGTGTTTGGGAATAATTATAGCACATTTGGCTGAATTATTTTATTAGAAGTTGACTTGGTTTCATATTAGATCATATTGTGTCGCAGAAATGGGTAAATTATTGAGGGTCCAAGGCTAAATGTGTATTTCCCCTTCCAAGGTTGAATATGTAATTATTTGATGTAAAAAATATTTTAGTGCATGGTCCCTCACAATCAGAAACCATGGCTAAAAATATTTGACGGTGGAAAAATCATTAAATCCCCTCTAGTGTCAATTAATTAAATTTTCTAGCTAAAATAAATTAAAATCCGAAGCTAGAAAATTAATAATTTTGAGTCAAAAAATAATTATACAAAAATTAATTTTTCTCTAAGTGGAAAATAATGAAAAATTCATGGGTCAAAGGAAAGAGAATTTTAGAGGTCCTCCACTAAGGGAACCGAATGTTTTAAGAAAATTTGAGCCCTTGGACCTTGGTGGTTAAGTCAAAGTAATTTTTTTGGGAAATTAATCCAAAATATTAATTTGTGGATTAATTAAAAGTGGTTTTTAAGAAAAATTCGAATTTTTCCTCAAAATTAAAAATTCGACGAAGGAGATTAAAAGATGATCAAGTTATTTTCAACAATTGAGATTATTTTGACAAGGATCAAGCCAACTAGCTGTTATTTTCCACTTGGAGGAGTTTTTCTATATAAAAAAGGTATTGAGCTTCTATCTGACATTTTTGATATCTTTGGATGATCTGAAAATTTTGTAATGTTGGTATTGAGCCACTGCTCTATTGGGAACATTATTTTATCATAGTAGAAAGACTTTGGGGTTTAGTTCATGGTGTTTTTATTTTTTTGATCTGTGGTATGTGTTGGCTATGTGCAATCCTATATTGTGCTGAATATTTGTTAAAATTGGCAAATAGGGCCAAACTCCACATGGGTCATCTTATTTATGACAACTGATATTTTTCTTGGATTCCTTTCTTCGAGAGGTGTAGGATTGATCTAAAGATCATCCAATTCTGACATGTACAAATGAAGATATGAACTTATTTATATTATGGACAAATTGTCAAGGTTGGCCAACAAACTCATGTAGGCTCAGAAGCCCAACAGTCACGTCTATTCATCGTCAACGTTAGCCTATAAATACATGATCCCTCATCCTCATTTGGACACACTCATCTTCACACATCTCTCTCTCTCCTCATTTGATTGGGTACAAATTTCTGAGCAGCTCCTCTCTCCACACGTGTGAAGGAAATGAAGGACATTTTCTGTTTCAGTGTTGACTAGGTTTGACCAAATTTCCAGAAGGTTGTTTTGGGCTGTATTGACCATGCGTTGACCATCTTTGACTGTGGTTGTGTGAGGAATTTCTATCAAGGCAATTCGTTGACTGTTTGACCAGCGTTGACTGCGGTTAGGGTTGACCACAGGTTGACTATTTTACCAGACTTTGACTGGGCTGAATTTGCCTGTTTTGAGGGTTGTTTCATCTTGTTGTTTGGAGGCCAAAGTTGACCGAATCTTTGAGGGTCAAATCTGCCCTGTTGACTGAAGTTGATTGAATCTTTGAGGGTCAAATCTACCCTGTTGACCAACGTTGACTTTTTTTGTTAGGGCTCTTTTGCTGCTGTTCTAAATTATCAAAATTTGTAAATTGTACTATCTCTCTCTGCTGAACTATTGAAGACTAAAAGAAGAATTGATCAAGGGTTTCCCCACATTGGGGTTTGTCCTTGCCTGGTGCCACATCTTGTGTCCTCTTGTCTTGGCTTTCCTTCTACGGTTTATGTTTATGTTCTATCAACATTTTACTTACATGTTTATGTGATTGCTAAACTGGATACTGATATTGGGCTAATAAAGAAATTGAAGTAAAATTCCTCTAAAGCATAGAACATACCATTGTTGCCTAAAATTAACAATATTTTAAATAAATTGTTATTTCATTTGTTGGTGATAAGAACATTCTATTGACACTTGCTATCTTAGGTGATCTAATTCACCATATGAGTTAACAATTTTATCTTGAGAAAGTTATAGAGATTTGCAGGTACGCTAGCCCTTGGGCTCCAAGTTCATAGACTGTGGGAAGAGTCGACTATGTTTGGGCTCTAAGATTGATTGTGGTAATTAATTATGTAGGTTTTGGCCAATATCTATATTTCAAAATTATTATTTTATTTTGGGCAAAAAAGAATTTATTTGCTAATAAGAGCTTGTATATTTAATTTGTAAACATTGTAGATATTTGTAAGTTATTTTACTAACCGATTTTATTTTACAGCACTTGGGGTATTTGGGGTTTTATATCTTTGTATGTATATTTGGGGTTTGGAATTTTTTCATTCATTTGTGCAGATGATAGCTCAAGGGTTTTGAAGCAACAATTTTTTTGGGTTATTCATTCAAGCAATGAAGATTGATCTAGGCCCTTGAGGGTAAGATCTAGCCTCCCCAGCTTTCAGCAACTCAATGTCTGGTTGAAGAGGGGAAGTTGTCCAACACTTTGGTAGTGATTTTTGCCACTTTTGGAAATTGCAGGCTTCAGATTTTCTTTTAGGCCTTAAGGCCTAGTCGTCTTCCCTCCTTTGCCCTAACTGTGAGCCCTAAGGGCCTCCTAGAGCCCTCGATCGCCCTCCTTGGCTTGGGCGCAAGCCCTAAAGCGCTGGCCGTGGTCTTTTAAGGCCCTTAGCCTAGCCGTCTAGCCCTCCAGGGGCCTCAGGCCCCTTCCATTTGCTTTGACCCAACTTTGGGCTACACTTCGAGGCCCTTAGCCCCCTTTGACACCTTAGCCCCAACCCTAAATGGGCTTATCCCTAAGATGCTAGCCATTTTAGGGGCTTCTCTTGCCCAACATTAGCCTCTTGAGGCTTGACGTCTGCGGTAGAGGGCTTCTCTCTCTTGGCTGAAGGCTTATTAGGCCCTTTTCCCTCCATCGTTCTCCCTTTCCCGACCTTTAGTCTCATTTTTGGCATTTTCCTAGCCTTGGACCCTATTTCTAGCCCTCATTCAACCATTATTTAATCCTTAATTTGATGTTTTATCTCTAACATTTGATCTTGCAGCAATTCTAGAGCTAACTGGGTGGTTGTGGGTAGTCAAGGTCATTGGGAGCCTCTCTAGCCATTCACAAGGCCACTAAGCCTCTTCATTTGCTCTCTAACCCTTTTATTTCATCACTATTATCATTTTGAATTCTGAAGAATTCTATGACAACAGTATATTCAGGGCTTATGTGCATCTAAATTGTAATATCCCTAACCCAGAATATTCCTCAAACCCCAGCAAAAGCTCCAACAAATATGTGCAACTGATATAATAACCCAGAAATGACAAAATAACAATGGCACAACATATAATATTGTAAACAGGAAATATAAGCAGATACTTAAGAAATGCAGCGAGAAATGCTAAGCCATTTTATTATATTGAGCAATAAAATCAGTACAAGAGGTGATCAGACAGATGGCACCTCGACTTGCACAAGGAAAGTGAAGAAATACTCTCAGAATAACAAGGAATGGCCTCTCTGTGTGGATGCTGCTGGAGAACTGCCGTGCTGGTGCTGCTGCTAGAAAACAAATAACGATTTGGGGCTGCTCCCCTCCTCGAAAAATGCTATAACTTTGGAATCGGGCTCCACTCCAAAAACCCAGAAAAACCCAGAAAGCTTTCCTAGAATAGCCAACCTCTGAAAATCACCCCCTTGGGGATCTGCACAGTCCCTCAATGCTCTGCGCTGCTACTGAAGAAACCCCACCATAACTCTTCCCTGAAACTCTGCCAAAATCCTCCAAGATGCAAGGGCTGGTCCCCTACTCAATCACTCAGCATAAATCCTCCTGCAAAAACCCCAATCCAGCACTACTGCCAGAAAGAACTGCGTACCTCTCCCAGTGCTACGCAGTCCTCCAAAATGCTGCTGAAACTGCTGCTGGAATACGGATAGAACTACTGCTGAAATGCTAAAGGAAATACCTTGCCCGAGTAAGCACTCGAAGTCCCCCGGGGCTAAGGGTGAGATCTCCGAACCAAGACACTCAATGCACTAAACAGTGCTGTAGACTAGCTAAACAACCAGCGTGCTTAGAAGTCGAAACGACTAGCTCAAAATGCACATAACTGAATGATCCAAAATAAGGGGGCTCCTCTCTATTTTATAGCCTCTGCCTCTCACAATCCCTAGGCTCACCTCCTCCTGCGTGATTCCCCTCTTGCCACGTGTTTCTTTCCTCCTGCGCAGTCCCTCCATGTGTCTGCGTGGGCCCCATTTCTGCGTCCCCCTTTGGCCCCCTTGGCTCCCCTTTAAGTCACAACGTTGTGCTACTAGGAAGTGACTTTTTATTCTTAAAGTGAGTTATGTCCCCCATCCTGACTTTTTTTATTTACAAATAACTATAGAGGGCAAAAATTGGACAAAATCGAATATTCCAATTAGCCATGGCTAATTAGGAATATTACATAAATCAAGCCTAAATTCACAAAGTAATTTCCCCAAGGAATTGAGAATTAATCTAGAGTCAAAGTTGGGTGCATGCAAGTGAATATTTTTTGATTGTAAGTTAATATCCAGATCTGATATGTTTGGTACAACCATATAAATTCACTTACAACAGTGGCAAAATAACACAATCTTGGTCTAATAATCAATTTACAAACATATTTTGTCATTGGCAAATCATTTGCACTCATTGGGCTTGCATTACTTGGCATATTTCATCATTTACTGAAGGCTGTAATAATAATTTAAGGTCTGATATACTCTGCATAAAGGTCTGTTATAAAATTTACAATGGTGGAAAAAATGCTGAAAGTCATCTAATTTCACTTGGTTCTTATTCCTTGCATCTCGTGTTTATTAACTAGTGATTTTCTAGTGGAATTTGGTGACATTTTTACTGCTGCAATGATTTATCTATTGGTTTCCCCATCTTGCATTCCATTGCATTTTGCATCATTGACATCTATTTGCATTCTTGGATTAGCATATTTCTAATTTGTACAAGTGCTCTAATTGAATTGGTAATTGATTTATAAGCTTGGTTAATTGCTCTAAGAATACATTGTGATTAATGCTCTTGTTTCTTATTGCTATCATTGTTTTTGGATAAGTGGATTTATTGCTTCATTATTGAATAAGTAGTTCTAGTGGATTTGCTATTTAAGTCACTCTTAAAGCACTTAATCAAGTTAAATTGTGATAAGAGATGTAATTGTGTCGATAGGGAGTCTAATCTCTCTCGTGTATTTAATTGGCATATTCCATTGTTATAATCTTGAAGATTTGCTAATTCTGCATGAAGAATTTTATCTAATCATTAAGAGCATCGATCTTGTGTAATTACAATCTTGGCAACATTTTCTGGCACCATTTATTTTGAGCATTTCCTCTTGTGGTGAATTCATTGTTCAAGTACTTCATTGTTCTAAATTGAAAATCATTGTATCTTGTCTTTAAGTACTTAAGAACTTTAACAATCTCACCTTAAGAGCATTTATTCATAATTTTCACTTGTATCTTAGGTCTAGTTTTGCACTAATTAATTAACTTCCAAGCATAAACTTGTTTGATAGAGAGATAGGCTCACCTTTCTCACCTAACTTGCGAATTCTAGACACCATTTAGTGGTTAAGACGGTGACGTTGCAGTCGTTAGAGCCACTGTCTCTGTAGTGCTAGAGGCATCGGGTGGTTAGAACTCAAGGGGAGGGATTTTTAATCAAGCCATAGCTTGTTTCCCCTTGGTTTCTCTCTCATGACCTACTCTAGAGACTAACCTCAAATCAATTGAAAGGAAGGATTCACTTAAATAGCCATATAATTTAAAATAAACCAACATTCATCTCACCTAGATTTTAGGATTTGCATCTCATTTAGGATAGTGAATCATCCTAAGGAAGCAACTATTGATTTGGTTACTTGGTAGATAATTGACATAAAACAAGTATTTGACTCCACTAAGACATTGGTCTTTCAAGATAAATCTAATCCAATATTTAAAACTTGCTGATTTCACCAAGTCGCTAGGCCATTTAGATGTGTCTCTTAGACTTGTTGTGTAATGATCCTAAACAGGAATACAAGTGATAACAACAAATATTCTATGCAACAAATTTGAAAAACGAAATATTCATCAAGCGGCCATAGAAAAACTGCAAATGGAGAACTTCTGAGCCATTTTATTTAATTCTAAGTTGCAGGAAACATTGGAGAAGGGTTTGTTTCTAGCCAGAAACGAAATGGAAACGAGGAAACTCGTACCGTACAGCCTGAAAACTCGTTTCTGGCCGTATTGGCCTGTTTCTCGAGGAGGAAACGTGGCTAGTACGACCGAAAATGCGTTTCCAGGCCGTACGGTGGAGTTTCCTCTTCTAACTTGACTTTTTCTGGTAAATTTTTTTTTTTAAGTTTTTCGCTTCTAATTTTTTATTGGGTGACTAAAATATTTTTTGGATGCTTTTAGATGCCTCTCAAGTTATAAAAAAGAGGATTTTTTGAGTGGGGTAGCCTAATGTTCAAGCCTATGGCCTTAGTGTTGATATGCAGTTTATGGTAATGTTAAATTCTTAAAGTAAAAGTGACATTCTCCTTTATTTTTCATTTTCATCCTTTTACTTAAATTTTTAACATTACCATGAAATGACTCAGGATGTTTTTGAGTGGTTTCGCCCTCATTGGATTTCATATGAAGAAGGTAGAATTTTAGATCTAACTCAAAATCCATCAGACTTATTTGTTTTTCAGGATTTCAGGATTGGGGGATTGCAATGTTTCCATTGGATTTTGTCAT
This sequence comes from Pinus taeda, assembly GCA_000404065.3. Taxonomy (NCBI): domain Eukaryota; kingdom Viridiplantae; phylum Streptophyta; class Pinopsida; order Pinales; family Pinaceae; genus Pinus; species Pinus taeda. The sequence continues at coordinate 143,819 of APFE031341246.1, forward strand.
GTACTAGGGTATGGAACTTATACTTAGTCAAGAAAACCAAGCCCTCTATGCAGGGGAGACTCCCAATAATCAAGAGCATGTAGGGTATTAGGGTATGGAACTTGTATTTAATCAAGAGCACTAAGGTCGTTCGACTATGTAGGAGGAGACTCCCAATCAAGCATGAGACAAGAAATTAGAAATTTCTCATGGCTGATTTTGGATATTGCTATTTTCATTATGTGATCATTCATGAGTAAATGTGATGTAAATTTAGAGACTTATAGTTTATGCATTGACAATTGACAATTAATCATAATGTAATAAATTAGAATGTATCATATATGCTTTATGATTGCACATATTTCTTAAATGTCCTAATATATATATATATATATATAGTGTTTTCCTTGTTTCCAAAATTTGGGGGGGTCACATTTCGTACCCGTGCCCGTTTTGGAAACTCATACCCATTTCCTCGTTTCGTGCAACTTAGATTTAATTTTTGAACGCCAAATACAATATTTGATGAAATGTTGCACTTGAGCTTGTCTCAATGGACAAACAGGACCAAAGCCAGGTAGGAAAATGGTTGAGCTGAAGGTTGCCCAGCTACTACACCAATTTGCACTGTGCTGCCAAGAAAACTACTGCTTTGCTGAAGTTCAATGACTGGAAGGTGCACTAAAATTGCCCAGAAATTTATATGCTTTTAACCCCAGACTCGACCAAAACCTAGAAAAACCCAGAAGGGATTTTCGCTGGTTTGGACTTCTGATTTTCGACCCCTTGGAGCCTCACCTCCGCTGTAGTTGCAAAACTCGGCCTGCTGGAAACTGCCTGTAAATCCACCTGAAAACTCCTCCAAAATGCTGAGTTCACCCCTGCTATCCAACCCCTTACTCCCCAGATGAGATCTTGGCCCAAATTAGTTGCTCCCATGAACCACGAAAATCTGCTGTGTGGCCTCTACGCCATCCCTCAGCGAAACAGTTCGAATTGCTGGAATGCTATCTTAGTTGGCTGTAAAGCCCAACGAAAATGATGGTCTAGTGCTTCTACCTCAACTCTCTAAATCCCCGACAAGCAATATGATCTCTGCTAGCCTCAATCTCCGTCTGTGTGTTTCCTGACTGCCCAAAAATACACACTCCTTGCTCTGCGCTGACTGCTGGTGTATGTCATTGCCCCACAACTCTTGAATACTTTTGTGGAACAGCCTCCCCAGGGTGGGCATAGATGGTCCCCCAAAGTAAAGGTTGAATCTCCTGCTTGAGAGACTCATGGCTAAATCGCTGGTAGACTCGCTAAACATTAGAGTGAATAGATGATTAGTTGTTTGCAAATGTCAAAGATGTAACCAAAATGAGGGCTGATCTCTCCTTATAACTCCTTGGGCCTCCTTAGCCTCATGTGGGCCCCTCCATCCACCAATTCGATTTTCCCCCCAAGCATATCGAATGGCTAATTCGAACTCTTATGTGGGTGGCCCCCACATTCCATTAGCTGCTAAATAAAGTTGATTTGGCCCCTAAGTCCCTAATTCGAAATTGTGGGGTCCTCTTCCTTAGTAAAAAATGTGCAAAATTGTGTAGCAACACCCTATTACTAATGTCTTTGAGAAGGGACATGACAGTCCTCCCCTCCCAAATGTTGCTTGCCCTCAAGCAACCGCAAAGCGGGGTGCTCTAATATGTGCTCACCTTCTCAGGGGGCATCCTCATCCGACAAGTTCTTCCAGCACACCAAGAACTCCCAAGAACTCCCTGATGGTCCTTCTCCTCAGTTTCCTCTCTCTGCTCTTCAAAATGGCCTCCGGTTCCAACACTAAGTGGCCCTCATCTTCTAGTGGGGGTAGATCAGCTGCTGCTATCACCTATTGTCCTAACACCCTCTTAAGGCATGAGACATGAAAAACATTGTGGATCCTACTACCTTGAGGCAGCTCCAGCTCATAAGCCACCTCCCCAAGTCATCTAATCATTCGGTAGGGCCCATAGAAGCGTGGCCGTAACGTCTCGGCCCCCTTCTGTTTCAACGTGGACTGCTTGTAAGGCTGCAACTGGAGGTATACCAAGTCCCCCTCAAAGTGTCTCTCTGTCCTGTCGTGGTCTGCGTAAAGTTTTTGTTGATTTTGGGCTGTCACCAAATTATCCTTGAGAGCCTTGAGGATAACTTGGCTCTCTTGGATCGAGTCTTTGGCCTTTGGGGCCCAACTGTCTCCAAAAACAATATCAACAAAAGACAATGCATCATATCCATAAAGGGCTTGGAAAGGAATCATACCGATGGACATGTGGTGTGTGGTGTTGTAGTAGTACTCGCCCAGATGCAACCACTGAATCGAAGTCCTTTGCTGGCCGGTCACGTAGTTCCTTAGGTACCCCTCCAACCACTGATTAACTCTCTTCGTTTGGCCATCTGTCTGAGGGTGATAGCTGGTGCTGGGAGTGAGCTCTGTCCCAACCAACCTGAAGTGTTCCTACCAAAAGGCTCCCATTTGAAAATCTCCTCGAAGAATAGCTCGACAACCTGTGTAGTCGTGTACTTGGTGGGGATGGTGAAGAAGTGGGCAAATTTGGTCAACCTGTCGACAACTACGTATATTCAATCCTTCCCTTGCACTGTGGGGAACCTTGTGATGAAATGCATTCAAATACTTTCCCATTTCCCCTCCGGGATGGGAAGTGGCTGTAGCAATCCTGTGGGGTGGGTTAACCCCCCCTTGTTTCTCTGACAAGCCTCACACTCCCGTACATGCTGCAGCACGTCCTCTTTGAGGCCTTTCCACGTGAATCTCTCTTAGACAACCATATAAGTCTTCCGGAACCCCTGGTGCCTGGACAATGGTGAACCATGTGCTGCTTGGAGTACCCTCTCACTCAACTGCGAGTTGGGCACTAAGTAAATTCGCTCCTTGTAATATATGACCTCATCCATCACACGATAACGCTCATCTGCATGGGTACCCTCCAATACCTCGCATGCCCTCCTATCTTTGGAGTACTCCACCAACAACTTAGCGTTCCAATCATGGCAAATGCTCATGAGAGATAACCCAACTGGTCTTCGAGATAGAGCATCACCCACCACATTGTGCTTTCCCCGTGCATACTTTATATCGAAGTCATAGGCCTGCACCTTGCTAACCCATCTTTGTTGCTTGTCATTGAGACCTTGTTGCCTCATGGAATGTCAAAGACTATTATGATCAGTCTTCACTCAGAACCGGTTGCTCACCAAGCACTTGCGGAACTTAGCCATTGCATGCATAATAGCTATCATCTCCTTGTCATATATGGAATATGACAACTCATGCGGTAGAAGTTTTCAGCTCTCAAAAGCAATGGGATGCCCCTTCTATGACAATACTGGTCCAACTCCTACCCTGTATGCATCACACTCCACCGTGAATGGCTGGGAAACTTTCGGAAGTGCCAAAACAGGGCAACTGCTCATCACCTCCTTGAGGTGATCGAAGGCAACCTGTGCTCCATGTGAAGGCCCCTTTCTTAGTCAAGTCGGTCAAGGGTGCTGCCAATTGTGAGAACCCCTTGACAAACTTTTTGTAATAGGTGCAAATACCCAAGAAGCCCCTCAGTGTAGTCACATCTCGGGGTACTAGCCAATCCCGGATGGCCCGAATCTTCTCCTCGTGGGCCTTCACCCCATCAATGCCAATGATCTGCCCTAGGTAGAGCATCTCTGTCAACCCAAACTCGCACCTGGAGAGCTTGGCATAAAACTGCAGCTCCTCCAGAATGCGCAATACCTCCTCCAAGTGTTGGAGGTGCTCCTCCCATGTCCGACTGTAAATAAGAATGTCATTGAAGTAAACTAGCACAAACCTCCTCAACTGTCCCCAGAAGACATGGTTCATGCATGACGGGAATATGGCTGGAGCGTTGGTCAGCCCAAATGGCATGACCAGAAACTCAAAGTGCCCATAGTGGCACCGAAAAGCTGTTTTAGGGATATCCTGATTGACCCTGATCTGGTGGTACCCTGAACGCAGATCAATCTTAAAGAAGTAGTTGGCTCCTCTAAGCTCATCCATCAGCTCATCAATGCAGGGAATGGGGTACTGGTTCTTTAGTGTCTTCCAGTTGAGGGCCCATTTGTCAATGCACATCCGAAGGGTTCTGTCCTTCTTCTTCACCAACACCACTGAAGAAGCGGAAGGTTTGGAACTCAGCCTGATATGGTCCAATGCTAGCCGCTCTTGGATGGCCTTCTTAATCTCGTCCTTATAAGCTTTGGGATGCCTGTAAGGAATGATGATCACTGCATGCACACCCGGCTCCAACTCCATAGTGTGCTTAAACTCTCTGTCTGGTGGTTTCCTTGGTGGAATGTCCCCAAACACTACTGCGTATCTGTCTAGCAAGGCCTGTATGTCTGCGAGTGGTTGTTGAGCATGTCCTCCAATCTCTGAGATCCTCAACTCAACTGCCCATGCAATGTCCCCATGTCTCTCAAGACTACTAGTTTGCCATCCAGCCCAATGAACTCCATCTCCGGCTTCCTCCAATTTGTCATGGCTTGCCCAAGGGAATACAACAATTGGACACCCATCACCATGTTGGTGTCTGGCACATCGACCACGAAGAAATGGTTCGTCATTGAGTAGTTCCCCATAACTACTGTCAAGGAGGGCACATATCTAGTGCACTGTATGGTATGGTTACTTGGTACTAGGATTGAGAAGCCCTTGAACTTTGTTGTGGTGAGGCCCCTCCTTTGGACCAACTGGGCATCTATGAAATTGTGGGTAGTGGCACTGTCCACTAGCACTGACACCCTTTTTCCCTGTACAGTGCCTCTGATCCTTAGTGTCAAAAATTTGGGAATCCCGCATAAGGAAGCGAGAACTCCTCTTGACGGGGCAAGGGATGCCCCACCGTATGGAGGTGGTGGTGGTGGTCCTCTGTTTGTCGGACTCTCGCCATCTGCCCCACCACAATCCTGCTCCACGTCCTCCTCCTGGTCACTATCAGAAAAGGCCTCAATGTAATGTGCTCTCCCAGTAGTGCACCGATGGCTTGGTGCCCAGGGCTCTCTGCATGTGAAGCACAACTTCCTCCTTCGGAGGTCCTTCTGTGTCTCCTCATCTAACTGACCTCTCCCCTGTGTGGTCCTCTGAGGTGGAGGTCTAGTCTCATGCCCCTTTTGTGGGAAAGGGGTCCGTGTAGGGAATGGTGCTCTAGTCTTGGGGATGGTTCCTGTAGATCTCTGGCATACAAAACTGCTTCCTATAGCGTGGAGGGTCTGCGTGACTTCACCAGTCCACGTAGGGGCTCAAGCAAGCCCTCAATGAAGGTATACACCCTCCTTGCCTTGGATAGATCCGGGACCATCACTGACACCCATAGAAAATCTGAGAAGTACTGCTCTAGGTTGCCTGTTTGGCGCAGTTGGGTCAGCTCTCCGAAATGAGCCTCCGGACCCCTCTGATCAAATCACTCCACCATCCTCCTGGTGAAGTCCTCGTAAGAAACTACGTGGGCATGCCCTAGGGTGGTCAAGCCATGAAACCACCAATCATGGGCTTCCCCCTCCATGTGCAACATGGTCATCTTAATGGCTTCCTGCTCTGTCATCCGGTTGAGTTGGAAGTAGGTGTCCATCTTCTCAACCCAAGCCCTGGCCGTGCACTTAGCAGTGCCATCGAAAGTAGGGAAATACATCCTCCGTATGGTTCTTTGCAGCTCGTAGTTCTAGGTCCCTTGTCTTCCATACCCCTTGTTCTTCTCACTTTACTTGAGCTTGTGGTAATCTCTGAAGGAGAGGTCTTCTTTAAAGTCTTCATCCATAGACTGCCACTCTCTAAAGTAATCTCCCATCTGACAGGGTCTTCCTCCCTTGCAGGCTCGATTTGTGCCAATGGCAGGAAGGAAGGCAATGTAGCACGAGTTGGCACACTCACTAAAGGGTGTTGCACCACTGGTGAGGGGTGATCTGAGAGGCCCCAGAAGTTTCCCCACATAGAAACCCTCTAGGCGTGGTCCTCTCTCTGGTCTGCGACTTGATCTCTTCCAGCATGTCTTTCTAACCCTTGGCCAAGCCAGTCAGGGCCCTCAGAAGGTTGTCGAAAGCCATCTCTTTCCTGCTCTTGGGTTCTGCCATTTCCTCTTCTACTATTTCTTTCCCCCTGTCCTTGGTATTTGGAGTAATCTCTAACTCCCTTTCTCTGCTCCTGTAGCTTTGTCTCCGGTAGGTGATGTTTTGCTGGTCCCCTTCTCTCATAGGAGACAATGCCCACAGTTGAGCCAAGAACTAGGCTCTGATACCATTGTAATGATCCTAATAGGAATAAAAGGGATAACAACAAATATTCTATGCAACAAATTCCAAAAACGCATATTCATCAAGCACCCATAGAAAAACTGTAAATGGAGAACTTTTGAGCCATTTTATTTAATTTCTGAAAGCCAAATACAATAGATGATGAAATGGTGCATCTGGGCTTGTCTCAATGGACAAGCAAGACCAAACCTAGGTAGGAAAATGGTTGAGTTGAAGGCTGCCCAACTGCTACACCAATCTGTGCTGATCTGCCCAGAAAGCTGCTCCTTTACTGAAGTTCGATGGCTGGAAAGTGCACTAAAACTGCCCAGAAATTTATATGCTTTTAACCTCGGACTCCTTGGCCAAAACCCAAAAAAACCCAGAAGGGATTTTAGCTGGTTTGGACTTCTAATTTCGACCCCCTTGGAGCCTCACCTCAGCGGTTGCTGCAAAACTCGGCCTGCTAGAAACTGCCTGTAAATCCACTTGAAAACTCCTCTAAAATGCTGAGTTCATCCCTGCTATCCAACCCCTGACTTCCCAGATGAGTTCTTGGCCCAAATTAGCTGCACCCAAGCACCATGAAAATCTGATGTGTGGCCTCTACGCTATCCCTCAGCCCAACAATTTGAATTGCTGGAAATTGGAATGCTAGCTGTAAAACCAAGCGAAAATGATGGTCTAGTGCTGTTACCTCAACTCTCTGACTCCCCGAAAAGCAATATGATATCTGCTGACTTCAATCTCCCTCTGTGTGTTTCCTCCCTGTCCATAAATACACACTCCTTATTCTGCGCTGACTGCTAGTGTATGTCACTACCCCAGAGCTCCTGAAAATGCTTGTGGAACAACCTCTCTAGGGCGGGCACGGATGGTCCCCCGAAGTAGAGGTTGAATCTCCTGCTTGAGAGACTCGTGGCTAAACAACCAGTAGACTCACTAAACATCAGAGTGAACAGATGAGTAGTTGTTTGCAAATGTCAAGGATGAAACAAAAACGAGGGTTGATCTCTCCTTATAACTCCTTGGGCCACCTTAGCCTCATTTGGGCCCTTGCATCCACCCATTTGATTTTCCCTCCAAGCATATCGAATGGCTAATTCGAACTCCCATGTGGGTGGCCCCCACATTCCACTAGCTACTAAATAAAGTTGATTTGGCCCCTAAGTCCTTGAGTCGAAAGTGTGGGGCCTTCTTCCTTAGTAAAAAGGGTGCAAAATTGTGTAGCAGCACCCTGTTACTAATGTCTTTGAGAAAGGACATGACATGTTCGTTGCTAAAGAGTCTGTTATCTTCACATTTCATAGGGACTACCTTCATAGCCTGCTGTAGGGAGACAACTAGTACGGGGAGGGCGGGGATCAGAGTGACAACCCTCGTCCTGGGTGTTGTCGCATCTAGCCTGTACAGTTTGAGTGACAACATGAGGCACTTTCTACCAGGCTATAGATTTTGCCTTTGGTTTTGTTGATTATATTTTTCAATTCATAGTTGTTTCTCAAGATGATATCACTAACTTTTCCAAGAATTGCATTGATCACATCACTCATGAATTTTTTTTGATAGGTGCTAGTACCTAGGAATATCATTGAACCCCAAGAAGTCTACTCTGTGAGTGTTTGAGGGAAAACTCCTGGGACACATTGTCTCCAGGATAGGAGTACGAGTTGATCCATAATGAGTAAATGGAATATAGGAGATTCCCCTTCCTAAAAAGAAGAAAATTAGTTCTTCTGTAGAATTAGATGCTTCATTCTAATTTTGGTAAATTAGTGAGGCCCATTTCTAACATGCCGAAGGGACATGATCTCAAGTGGAGTGGCGAGGCTAAGAGGGCGTTCAAAGACATCAAGCAAGCCTCATCTCAACCTCCAGTATTGGTAAACATGGTTTATGGTAGGGATCTCTTGTTGTTTTCTTTTTCTTCCAACTTTATTATGGTTGCATTATTGTTGCGGAAAAATGGTGAAGGGTACGACCAACCTCCTGTGTTCATGAGCAAAGCTTTGCAAGGGTTGAAATTTGTTAACTTTAGGTATGTTCTATGCTAGAGCAATTTATTTAAATTTTCATAGTTAGCAATCACATCAGCATTAAGATAAACTGCAGATAGAACATAAATATAAATCGCAGAAGACAAGCCAAGACAAGAGGACACAAGATGTGGCGCTAGCCAGGGACAAGCCCCACAATGTGTGGGGAAACCCTTTATCAATTCTTCTTTTATGTTCTTCAAAGTTCAATAGAGAAAGAAAGAGAGAGATAGTACATTTACAACAGAAGTCAACACTTTGACTTATCTAGATCTAGCATAGATCATTTCGTATAACGATGAGATCAGTTGAAGACATCCTGCTTCAATTGATTCTCCAAGGTGACGACTTCACCTATCGTAGTGCTGCATCTAGGTCCACTTGCTGCACCACTGCATATGACACCATGCTGCACCAATTATGATTATCATCATGTTGCCCATGTCCATGATCTTATTATGCTGCTCTTCATGTTCATGATCTTATAATGTTGTCTATGTTTATCATGCTGCCCATGTATCTCCATAAATACTTATCGGAATCAGATGATCTTTGGATCAATCCTACACCTCTCAACGAGAGGGATCCAATAAAAATATCAACTGCCATAAATAAGCTAACCCACATGGAGTTTGGCCCTAGTTGCCAATTTAACACTCCATCTCAACTAGGGAGAACTCCATCTGTTGATCCATAAGTCTAACTATACTATCTTTGCCGTCAGTGCCCTGCACCGCTCTGCCCAGCTCTACTCAGCTCTGCTTGCTCTGCTCAGCTCTGCTGGCTCTGCTCTGCTCTGCTGGCTCTGCTTGTTCTGCTCAACTTAGCTCTGTTGAACTATGAAGAAGAAGAATTGATCGAGAATGTCTCATGCCATTCTCCACTAGCCCGAAGTCAGTCTCAGAGTATGTACCACTGGTCCCAGACCAGTCTCAACTGACCTGAAGTCAGCATCATAGTATGGTACAACTCCTACCATTGGTCCCAGACCAGTATCTCTGTCTCAGAGAGTGTACCATTGGTCCCAGACTAGTCTCAACCGACCCGAAGTCAGCGTCATAGTATGTACCACTCTCACTGGTCCCAGACCAGTATCACAGTCTCAGAGAGTGTACCACTGGTCCCAGACCAGTCTCAACCGACCCAAAGTCAGTGTCATAGTATGTACCTCTCACTGGTCCCAGACCAGTATTGCACTGACACGAAGTCAGTGTCAGAGTATGTACCACTGGTCCCAGACCAGTCTCAACCGACCCAAAGTTAGCGTCATGGTATGGTACAACTCCTACCACTGGTCCCAGACCAGTGTTATTGATCCTAGATCAATGGAGGTCATCCTAGTGTAGGGAGTACGGTAGATACAACGATGCATCCATTGGTACTACTATGGTCCCTAACTTCATTTCCTTGCTCATTGATCAGATGAGAGGTACTTCCCATGAGTCCCAGACTCCATGGGTAGGATGCCTCGACAAGAGAACTAATCAATCGTGTCCTCATAGGAGAAGACATCAATCTTGCTACAATCGCCATGGAGAACACATCAATCTAGGCCGCCATGGAGAACACATCAATCCAGGCCTCACAAGAGAACACATCAATCCTGCTACAATTGCCATGGAGAACACATCAATCCAGGCCTCACAGGAGAACACATCAATCCTACTACAATCGCCATGGAGGACACATCAATCCAAGCCTCACAGGAGAACACATCAATCCTGCTACGCAGGAGAGCGAATCATCCTGTTCCACAAGAGAGCGAATCATCTTGTCCCATAAGAGAGCGAATCATCTTGTTCCAATGCGCACCACCAGGGGAGGGTGAGTCACCCTGTGGTCGTATGTTGCTCCAATAAGAACCGTAAGCCCCCAGAGCTCCCAGAGCTCAATGTATGCAACATGCAGGACCCTTGTACAAAGATTTCTTGACGACTCCAAGTCGTTAGGGAAAATCACAGATTTGATCTTTCCTCGGGGCTTTGACAAGGTGTATCGACCTGTACATCATCTTAATGTGATGGAGCCTCCTTGCTCATTGACTTACCATATCCTAGATGATGTCTATCTGCTGGAGCAATCGACGAATACGGGATTCCTCAATAATCGAATCCCACCTCTGGTTGTTACAGAGAATCACAGTGGTATGTGTTCAAACAACTCACTGAAGAGTCATACGAGATCATACTTGTAGATATGTATCCGGTTTTGGCGGTGCTTATGGAAACCGACTTCTACTTCCTTCTCATCCATTATATCGAAGCAGAATCCAAAGAGAAACAGAATTAAAAAGTGCTCTAATGATCCTCCACACTACCTGCCTAATTAGCATTCCAATAATCATGCAGTTTCATATTTCCGATAGTGTATCTTAATCCAGGAGAGATTGTGTCCTGAAGACATCTCATAAGATTCTTGGCACCAATCTAGTGAGGCTCAACCAAATATGAGCTCACAATGCTAACTGCAAAACATATGTTCGGACGGAGGTTCACCAAGAACTTTCCCAAGTGTGGTCCGACATCACTACTGTATAATTTCATCGAGGTAGTCATAGGCTTGCAGTTTATCTTTTCACATCCGGAATCCAACTCCCTCTTACTTTTGCAAGTGAGAGGGTTTGCATAGGTCATCCTCATAAGGTGCTGGTATGAGAGGTCTATCATCTGCAACCTTTGGATGGTTTGGATTGATTTCACTCCTAGTGAATCTCAGCTTCATCAAACAGCTGTTGATCCTCTCATACTATGCCTGCGGTGTTTTGCTTCAAGCCATAGAGGCCTTACTTCCACCAGCATACGTGAGGTTCCTGATCATCAATCTCAAACCCCTCGGGTTGATCCACACCTGTGGACCTGCTACTAGAGGGGAATGGTCCCCTTGTAAGATTTTCCTTTTGTACATCTCAAACATGTAGTTTCATGCTCTTTTTGAATTTAGGCTTCCCTGTCACCATCTGACTCACAGACCTTCGGTGCTATGTGTCAATGGACATGGTCCAACTCCTGGACTTCCTGTAACTTAATACAACCCTGAACTCAAAAGCATCTTAGAAAATTCTATTTTCAAACACGTACCTTTCCATTGACGAATGCAACCATAAAACCTTTGACTTCCATTCCCTTTTCGAGATAGGTGGCATCGGCTCCAAGTGTAATCCCACGATTGTTTCCATCTCTACCAAATTAGAGAGTGCACCCTTCTATCCGATGAAGTGCCTTGAAGCACTACAATCAATATGCCAGATTCCCAAAGAATATGAAGGAGAGGGCCAATACAAGATAACACTTCTTTGTCAGAAACAATATTTGATTCTTCTTACCTGGGGTTCCTTGCTTCCTTGAAGAGTCGGCCGTGTCTTTGATGACCTGCATCTCTGTCATTCGGACACTCCTTCGCATAAGGGCGAATGACACTCCTTCGCATAAGGGCTGAACTCATAACCAAGACATCTACCTTTCCTTCCACCCTTAGATCTGAACTTCCTAATGATGCAATCTTTAGGTATGCCATCAGAAGTTCTACTGCGCCATTCTGATAATATGCTCTGCTTCGACTTCACCCTAAGTAAATTGTGAAGAACCCATTGATCCTTTTGTCTTTGGTGATTGCTCTTTCACTCTTGCCTGGGCATTATCTTCACCTCAGCTCCGATACCATGTTAACTTTAGGTATGTTCTATGATAGAGCAATTTATTTAAATTTTCACAGTTAACAGTCACATCAGCATTAAGATAAACTGCGAATAGAACATAAATATAAATCGCAGAAGACAAGCCAAGACAAGAGGACACAAGATGTGGCGCTAGCCAGGGGCAAACCTCACAATGTGTGGGGAAACCCTTTATCAATTCTTCTTTTATGTTCTTCAAAGTTCAGCAGAGAAAGAGAGAGAGATAGTACATTTACAACGGAAGTCAACACTTTGACTTATCTAGATCTAGCATAGATCATTTCGTATAACGATGAGATCAGTTGAAGACATTCTGCTTCAACTGATCCTCCAAGGTGACGACTTCATCTATTGTAGTGCTGCATCTAGGTCCACTTGTTGCACCACTACATATGACACCATGTTGCACCAATCATGATTATCATCATGCTGCCCATGTCCATGATCTTATCATGTTGCTCTTCATGTTCATGATCTTATAATGCTGTCTCTGTTTATTATGCTGCCCATGTATCTCCATAAATACTTATTGGAATCAGATGATCTTTGGATCAATCCTACACCTCTCGACGAGAGGGATCCAATAAAAATATCAACTGCCATAAATAAGCTAATCCACATGGAGTTTGGCCCTAGTTGCCAATTTAACAAAATTGAATTACAATTTGATGGTAAAGCAATGTTATGCACTAGTCAAAGCCTTGGAGCATTTTTGGGATTACTTCTGGAATGTCAGAGTGGTGGCCTATGTTCTACATCAAATGGTTAAGGATATCTTGTTGCAAATTTCAGAAGGAATGTAGTGGAACTAAGGGGAGATGGATCACCAATATCCAAGAGCGTGACTTGGAGATCAAGCCCACCAAGTTAAGAGGGAAACGCTTGGCTAGAATGATGGGAAACAACTTGGCTACGATATAGGATTTACAGGTAGAGGAACATGTAAATTATTTGTTTCCATCATAAGAGCATCATGAACGGTATTCCATTGCTATATTTTATTTGAAGAATTTATCATGTCCTCATCACCTAAGTGAGACATAGAGGTTATCTCTACAACTACACATTCCCAAGTATTGTCTTGTGTAGGGAGATTTGGTATGGAGAAATCCCTATGGGATCATTTTGACTTGTGTAGTTTCAGATGAGTCTATGGATCTCTTATGCAAGTTGCACGTAAGAGTTTGTGGTGGGGCCATTTTTTAGCTAGGACCAAAACACACAAGGTTATGTGAGCTAGATATTTTTGGCCCTCTCTATTTTCTATTGTGCATCACTTTATGCGATCATGTGAGGCTTGTTAGAGGTTTGCGGGGATGCAGAAGTTGCCTAATTTTCCCATTGATCCAATCATAGTGCAAGCCTTCTTTAAACAATGGGGGTTGGGTTTTGTTGGTTAGTTTTTGTAGAATTCAAGCAATGGTTATAGTTGGATTATGCTTGCCATATTATTTCACTAGATGGTTGGATGCATTGAAAAAGTGTAACTAGGTTCGGTCTTGATAATGACATGTAACTGTGATTTTTGTAAATGATAAAATTATTATTGTAAGACTTGCTTCATGGGTTTCATGAGCAAGAGATTTTATTTAGATGGATCCCATTGAGAGCCTTAGGATTTGTGTTAAAATTGGCAACTAGGGCGAAACTCCATGTGGGTTATCTTATATATGGCAGCTGATATTTTTCTTGGATTCCTCTCGTCGAGAGGTGTAGGATTGATCTAAAGATCATTCGATTCCGACAAGTATTCATGGAGATATGAATTTATTTGTGTTATGGGACAATTCGTGAAGGTCAGCCAACAACCAAATTATCCTCACTTATGCTCAACGTTTTAGTATAAATAGAGGTGCCTTGAAGGTCATTTAAACACACTTCTTGTGATCTCTTCCTCAACACTTGTCTTGGGTTTTCGTGGGAGGAGAGATCCTAAGAAGACAATGCTGCCCTAATGGAGATGATGCCCTAAAACGCAGTCACGGAGATGATGCCCTAAAACACAGTTATGGAGATGATGCCCTAAACGCAGGTCTAGAAGAGACCTACAATGCTGATCTATGAGGCCCTAAATCAGCTATCACAATGTGCCCTAGCCGCAGACCTATCACAAGATCTATGGTGCATGAAGAACTTTGTTTTGGCTGCAAAAGAGAGGAGCCCAACTAAGGTGAAGGAAGGCATAGTTTATGCCTCCTTCTAGACTGTTTGGGTGCCAAGTTACTACAGGCAGGAGGCTGAGGTCATGATGTGAAATTCTGGGCAGAAATAAAAGAAACCTCACAAGTAAATATGTCGAGTTTCCTTGGCTAATTACAGGTAGGAAGGAAGGCTTGTTTTGGAGGCTGAGATGTATAAGGCCCTCCAAAACAAGGCCGCATGTTCTTTTAGCAGCAGCGAAGGAAAGGGAGCCTTGTTGAGGGTTTCTGAAGTGTTTTTGTAGGCAGAATGATGCCCTAGATAGGGCCAAACAAGTGTAGTAGGTAGCCGAATTGAAGAAGGACAAACCTAGGTGGTTTGTGGAGCAACTTGTGCATGGAATGATGGGTATTCTCTTTGGTTGATGAGCTGCAGATTTAAGAGGACTATTGTAGTTGGAAGAAGGGATAAACAGGACTGTTTGGATGCCCTAACCCATGATCTAATGGTATAATAGTATGCACAAGTTCCAGGTACGTTTTTGATATGTTGCTGCCTATGTGTGAGGGTTGGTAGGACTGTCTTGATGGCCTAACCAATCCATGATGAAGGCTGCCCAATCTGGTTCAGCAAATAGAGAATCCCATAAATAGTGAACTAATGGAGAATATGATAAGATGTGACAACGTTGCTATAAGGTGCAGCATGATGTTGAATGTTGCTGCATAATGATGGGCATCGTGATGAAGTGTAGTGTAGCATGTTGTGTGTAGCACTTGGTAACAAAGTGCAAGACATTGATAATAAATGCTACAATGAGATGCAACATGATGGGCACAGTGAGGTACAACATGATGCAGCACACGTAGGTGCAGCAAGAAGATGAGGTATAACATGTTGCAACACAAGTAGGTGCAACAAGAAGATGAGGTATAGCATGATGTAGCATAGGTAGGTGCTGCAAGAAGATAAGGTATAACATGAAGATTGGGTGCAGCATAGTGAGGTGCAACATGGTGATGGAGTCACCTTGGATCTGTGGAAGCAGTTTTCCTTCACCTAAGCTTAGATCAACGACCTCATATGCCATCTTCCTAGAGAAAATCTCCGTTCTTATTTAGATAAGTCAGAAGGTTGACTTCTGATGTATATGTACTATCTCTCTCTCTGCTGAACTATTGAAGAACATATAAGAAGAATTGGTCAAGGGTTTCCCCACATTGGGGTTTGTCCCTGGTTGGCGCCACATCTTGTGTCCTCTTGTCTTGGCTTGTCTTTTGCGATTTATGTTCTATCTGCAATTTACTATTATGCCGATGTGGTTGCTAACCTGGAAAAGGTATTGAGCTAAATGGAAAAATTGAAATAAATTGCTCTAAGCATAGAACATACCTAAAATTAACATGATATCAGAGCTGAGGCGGAGACAAAGCCCAAGAAATAGTGAAAGAGTAATCATTGAAGACAACTGCAAAGGATCAATGGGTTCCTCATCCCTCTTCAAATTCACCAAGGGTGAAGTCGAAGCAAAAGAGATTATCAAAGTGGCGCAGCAGAAACATCTGGTAGCCTACCTACAGGTCACTTCAATGAGAAGTATGGATCTAAGGATGGAAGGAAAGGCAGATGCTTTGCTTGCATCAAGTCTGGCCATTATGCGAAGGAGTGTCCGAATAGAAGGGACACGTCACTTGATGATGATAACAATCATTCCAGGGGCATCTTCAATGATCAAAGGAATGACATGTTCAACTGCAAAGGAAAAAGGAATGCAGGCCATCAAGGAAATGGCCTACTCTTCAAAGAAAGCAAGGAACTCTAGACTCTTTGTGGATCTGGCTTATTGATTGAAGTGCTTCAAGGCACTTCATCGGATAGAAGGAAGCTCTCTCTAATTTGGTAGAGATGGAAACAATCATGGTGTAATGAATAAAATATATAAATAATATAAATATAATGTAAAAGATAATAATCATAAATAATAGTTAGTTAAGCTAGTAATTAAGGTTGAAGAGCCATGTCTAATAGGACATGACTCTTCATGAAGAGACACTTGCTTGGTATATAAGCAAGCCTCTCGTTCTCATTTGTAAATTATCATACTCATTATTATTCACATATTTAATATAATATTTATATCCTAAATGGATATCTTGACATTCCAAGTCTTTTGGAGTAATTAATTTATAGAAGGAACTTTGTTTGCTTCATTGGTATCAGAGCCACGTTTGGCTGATCACCAGGCCTTTGGCTATCAACTTATCATCAACTTTGTTGCTGTAGGGAATGCTACCCTTCAATTGAATAAGGGTAGCACAATTCATTAACAAGAAGTTTTTTATGTACCAGATCTCAAGCAGAACCAAGGGTCCATTTCGGCAATGGAAGAAAAAGGTGGCATTCATCAATGGAAAGGTACATGTGTGGATAAGGAATTTTTAAAGATGATTTTGAGTTCAAGGTTGGCAATTTGTATCAAGTTGTAGAAAGTCCATTGGGAACCATGTCAGTTGACACATCTCTTCTATAGCACTGAAGGTCTGCTTATTATGGGGCCCTACCCGATGGTGACAGGGATGCTTAAATTCAAGAAGAGCATGAAGGTACATGTCCAAGATGTACCGAAGGAAAATCTTACAAGGGGAACATTCCCCTCATGTACCAAGTCGACAGGTTTGGAACAACCCTAGGGATTTGAGTTTCATGATCAGGAATCTCATGTATGCAGGTTGAAGAATTCTCTCTATGTTTTAGAGATAACACCCCATGCTTGAAATGAGAGGATTGATAGTTGTTTGATGAAGTTGAGATTCACTAATAGTGAAGTCGATCCAAACCATTGCTTGAAGGTTGTGGATGATAGACCTCTCATATTGGCGCCTTATGAGGATGCTCTCTTTCTGACAGGTGTAGACCTCTCATTTGCAAAAGTAAGAAGGAGTTGGATTCTGGATTTGGAATGGTAAACTGCAAGCTCGTGACTACCTCGATGGAGCTTAACTTTCAGAAGTTATGTGGTAGTGATGTCAGATTTGATTTGGGAACTGAGTTTCATAAACTCATTCTAGCATTGATGTTCTTGGTGAACTCTCTTCCGGATATATGTTTTACAACTAGCATGTTAAGCTCATATATGGTTGAACTCCACTAGATTGGTGCCAAGAATCTCTTGAGATATCTTTGGGGCACAATCTCTCATGGATTGAGATACATTGCCAGGAATGTGAAGCTGCATGATTATTCAAATACTGTCTGGGTACGCAGTGTGGAGGATCGCAAGAGCACTTCTAGGTGCTGGTTCTCTTTGGGTTCTGCTACGATATCTTGGATGAGCAGGAAGCAAAAGTCGGTTGCCCTGAGCATTGCTAAGACCGAATACATAGCTACGAGTATGACCTCGTGTGAAGCTGTCTGGTTGAGGAAGCTCTTCAGTAAGCTGTTTAGACACATCCTGGATACCACCGTGATCTTATGTGACAACCAGAGGGGGATTCGATTGTTGAGCAATCCCGTATTCTATGATCGCTCCATGCATATAGACATCAGGTACCACTTTATCTGGGATATGGTACATCGATGAGCAAGAAGGTTCCATCACATTGGGACTGATGTGCAGGTCGCCGACATTCTGTCGAAACCCCTGGGAAAGGAAAAAATTGTGACTCTCCAAGAACGACTAGGAATCATGGAGAGACTCTCTCCTAAGGGTCCTATATGATATGGACATTGAGCTCTGGGAGCTCCTGGGGGCTTGTGGGTACATCTTGGAGCGATGAGCAACCATAAGGTGAATGGTTCAACGGTTCAACCTTCACCTAGTGGTTTGCTATGTAGGCAGGATGAGTGGTTCATCCTTCTCTTGCCGAGACACAATGATAGGGTGAGTGGTTCAACCTTACCCTAATGATTTGTTGTGTATAGGGTGAGTGGTTCAGCCTTCCCTTGGGATACCCATGGCGACATGTAGGCAGGATGAGTGGTTCATCCTTCTCCTGCTGAGACATCCTACCCATGCAGTCTGGGACTCATGGGAAGTACCTCTCATCTGGCCAATGAGTAGGGGAATGAGGATAGGGACCATAGTAGTACCGATGGATGCGTCGTATAACTACTGTACTCCCTATGTTAGGATGATATTGATCTGGAACTAATGAAACTGACTTCGGGTCAGTATGAGTGGTTTAACTCACTCTCTTTTGGAACTAGCTTTGGGTCAGTAAGAGTGATATAACTCACTCTCTTTTGGAACTGATTTCGGGTCAGTAAGAGTGGTATGAGACACTCTCTTCATATGGGTTTGACTTCAGGTCAGTAGAGAATGGTATGAGACATTCTCGATCAATTCTTCTTCTTCATGGTTCAGCAGAGCAGAGCAGAGCAGTGCAGGGCACTGATGGCAGAGATAGTACAGTCTGGCAGATAGATCAGCGGATGGAGTTCTCCCTAGTTGAGAGGGAGTGTTAAAATTGACAACTAGGGCCAAACTCCGTGTGGGTCATCTTATATATGGCAACTGGTATTTTCCTTGGATTCCTCTCGTTGAGAGGTGTAGGATTGATCTAAAGATCATCCAATTCCGACAAGTATTCATGGAGATATGAATTTATTTGTGTTATGGGACAATTTGTGAAGGTCGACCAACAACCAAATTGACTTCGGGTTAGTAGAGAATGGTATGAGACATTCTCGATCAATTCTTCTTCTTCATGGTTCAACAGAGCAGAGCAGAGTAGTGCAGGGCACTGATGGCAGGGATAGTACAGTCTGGCAGATAGATCAGCAGATGGAGTTCTCCTTAGTTGAGAGGGAGTGTTAAAATTGGCAACTAGGGCCAAACTCCGTGTGGGTCATCTTATATATGGCAGCTGATATTTTTCTTGGATTCCTCTCATCGAGAGGTGTAGGATTGATCGAATGATCATCCGATTCCGACAAGTATTCATGGAGATATGAATTTATTTGTGTTATGGGACAATTCGTGAAGGTCGGCCAACAACCAAATTGTCCCCACTTGTGCTCAATGTTTTAGTATAAATAGAGGTGCCTTGAAGGTCATTTAAACACACACTTCTTGTGATCTCTTCCCCTCCACTTGTCTTGGGTTTTGGTGGGAGGAGAGATCCTAAGAAGATAATGCTGCCCTAATGGAGATGATGCCCTAAAATGCAGTCGTGGAGATGATGCCCTAAAACGCAATCATGAAGATGCCCTAAACGCAGGTCTAGAAGAGACCTTCAATGTTGATCTATGAGGCCCTAAATCAGCTGTCACTATGAGCCCTAGCCGCAGACTTATGACAAGATCTATGGTGTATAAAGAGCTTTGTTTTGGGCGCAAAAGAGAGGAGCCCAACGAAGGTGAAGGAAGGCATAGTTTATGCCTCCTTCTAGATTGTTTGGGAGCCGAGTTACTACAGGCACGAGGCCAAGGTCATGATGGGAAATTCTGGGCAGAAATAAAAGAAACCTCACAAGTGAACAGGTCGAGTTTCCTTGGGTAATTAGAGGTAGGAAGGGAGGCTTCTTTTGGAGGCTAAGATGTATCAGGCCCTCCAAAACAAGGCCGCATATTCCTGTAGCAGCAGCGAAGGAAAGGGAGCCTTGTTGAGGGTTTTTGAAGTGTTTTTGTAGGCAGAATGATGCCCTAGATAGGGCTGAACAAGTGCAGTAGGCAACCAAATTGAAGAAGGATAAACCTAGGTGGTTTGTGGAGCAACTTGTGCATGGAATGATGAGTATTCTCTCTGGTTGATGAGCTGCAGATTTAAGAGGACTATTGTAGCTGGAATAAGGGCTGAATAAGACTGTTTGGATGCCCTAACCCATGATCTAATGCTATAACAATATGCACAAGTTCTAGTTATGTATTTGATATGTTGTTGCCTATGTGTGAGGGTTGGTAGGACTGCCTTGATGGCCTAACCAATCCATGATGAAGGCTGCCCAATCTGCTACAGCAAATAGAGAATGCCCTAAACAATGAACTAATGCAGAACATGATAAGATGTGACAACGTTGCCATAAGGTGCAACATGATGTTGAATGTTGTTGCATAATGATGGACATCGTGATGAAGTGTAGTGTAGCATGTTGTGTGTAGCACTTGGTAACAAAGTGTAGCACAACGATAATAAATGCTACAATGAGATGCAACATGATGGGCACAATGAGGTACAACATGATGCAGCACAGGTAGGTGCAATAAGAAGATGAGGTACAACATGATGCATCATAGGTAGGTACAGCAAGAAGATGAGGTACAACATGATGTAGCACAGGTAGGTGCTACAAGAAGATAAGGTACAACATGAAGATTGGGTGCAGCACAGTGAGGTGCAACATGGTGATGGAGTCACCTTGGATCAGTGGAAACAGTTGGCCTTCACCTAAGCTCAGATCAGCTACATCATATGCCATCTTCCTAGAGAAGATCTCTGCTCTTATTTAGATAAGTCAAAAGGTTGACTTTTGATGTATATGTACTCTCTCTCTTTGCCGAACTATTGAAGAACATATAAGAAGAATTGATTAAGGGTTTCCCCACATTGGGGTTTGTCCCTGGCTGGCGCCACATCTTGTGTCCTCTTGTCTTAGCTTGTCTTCTGCAATTTACTATTATGCTGATGTGATTGCTAATTTGGAAAAGATATTGAGCTAATTGGAAAAATTGAAATAAATTGCTCTAAGTATAGAACATACCTAAAATTAACAATTTGTCATTAAAGTCAAAGAGTCAATGTCATATGTGAAGAACCCTTCTTGGGGATATGACAAATGTATATGAGTCTATAAAAGTGTCTAGAAGCCCTCCAACGACAAGCACTAGTCCTCCTCTTCATGTCGGCCTTAAGATGTATAAGAAACCCATATTGGCTCACCTTATATGGAGGAACACCTAATCAAAATGTTATGTCGGCTTATATTGATAGGAAAACAGTTATATATAGGCGTGAAGGCACTTCGCATTTCCACAGTCAGAAAATCATATATCCCTGAGATTTTCAAATAACAATTTCAGAGTTTGGTTAAGGATGTAGAAGGAGCTTGGAGTAAGGTACAAAAGTGGACATTTGGTCATGTCAAGGGAATTCAAATCCTTATGAAGATACATCACAGTGATAGCGAGGGAGAGAATGGTCTCTATATAGCCCACAATTTGGTGCTCTGAAATAGTCATAGTTTCGTATCATAGTGGACCTATAGTTCGATATTATACACAGTGATTCAGTATAATCTCTCTCACGGAAAAGGAAGAATTCAGTGCCTCTCTCGAAGAAGGTCGTTAGTATGTGACGAGGCCTTGGTGTTATTATTTGAAGAAGGCCTCGGTACTATCTCAGACATAAGGATTCAATTCTACTGTTGAAGGAGAGGTTCATTACAATGACCTCAGTTTGATATAATTACATGACTACAATGATCTCATATGATGCAAGATCTGAAATAGAAGACACCGAGAAAGAGTAATCGATAATGTGGAAGAGGACTAGTGTCTTGGTCTTGGAGTGGCTAATAGGTCAAGGGTCTTGGTCTTGGTATTCATCAATTGGAATCTCTATAAGAAGAATTTTTGCGGGTTTTCCTCTCAAAGAGTGAGAGGTTTTGGCCCTCGCTGATTGCCTACATTCTGTGTCTCTTCTTTATTTTATGTTCATGCATTGGTTATTGTTTGATGAAGAAAAACACTAATAATCAAAGAAGAAAATGATTCTAATATAAGAAGCAAAAAGCATTCACAAGTAGTTACTAGGAGAAGAGAAATCACCTAATGCTAATGCCCTAGATTTCTCAACATGGTCTTAGAGCTAAGGTGTCAAAGTGAAGAAAAGGGCATGTAATCAAAGAGACACTCAAGGATCAAGTTTTAAGAATGGCATCAAAATAAGTCGAAGGATATCAAAGGGAAAGTTCGAAGATCTACATTGTTGAATCAAACCCTAGATCAAAGAAGAAAGTCTACTTCAAAAGAAGCCTTGGGATCATCAATCAAATAATCAATGCCAAAGCCTTATTTCTTCTCAAGGCAAATAGATCTACAAATCAAGGCAACTAAAAGTCCTATACCAACAAAAGTTTTGGATCCTCTAAGTCATAATTAAAAGACCACAAAGCCCCTCATTAAGTTGAAGAGATCTACAATGCAAGGTAGCACAAAGAATAGACATCCAAGAGAAGCATTTCTAGGACTAAGATCATATCATCTTGGAGAAGGTCAAAACCCTAGAAACATTTATGATCTGCACTCATTCACCATGGAAGAAGTCGAAATATCTTGAAGGCAAAGAAGGCTAAAGGCATTGTCATCATCTTAAATAAGCTATGAGGCAAGTTTCCTCTAATTGAAGCAGGGAACCTTCCCTTATGTTAAAATTGGCAACCAGGGAAAAACTTCATGTGGGTCAACTTATTCATGGCTGATAATATTTTTATTAGATTCCTCTCGTTAGAGGTGTAGGATTGATATAAAGATCATCCGATTCCGATAAGTATTCATGGAGATATGAATTTATTTTGATTATGGAATTATTATCAAGCCGACCTACAACTCATGTAGGCTCAGAAGCCCAACAGTCGCATCAATTCACCCACCAACGTTGTGTATAAATATAAGAGGACTTTTCCTCATTTGGACTCACTCATCTCATCACATCTCTCTCTCTCTACTGCGCAGATAAGAGTCTCTTCTCTACTGCACTGATATGGGTCTCTCTCTCTCACACATGTGAAGCCGGAAGCTGCTGAATTTGAAGCTGCAACTGCAGAAGTAAAGATTGACTTGCGAGGCCTAGAAGATCTCCTCTTTGGAACTGCACTATAGGTTCCTCTGAACCTCCTCTGAAAGCCACAACTTTTGGTGGTGGAATGAAGTCAATCCGATGAACGATTTGCAAGATATCGACTGCCCTAGTTTGAAGCCATAAACTGTTGAAACTGACGCTGCAACTGCAGAAGTAAAGATTGACTTGCGAGGCCTAGAAGATCTCATCTTTGGAACTATGCTGTAGATTCATCTTAACCTCCTCTAGAAGCCAAAACTTTTGGTGGTGGAATGAAGTCAATCTGACGGTCGGTTTGTGAGATATCGTCTGCCCTAGTTTGATAATGAAGTCGCTAATGCTGATGTTGCTGATCTAGGGTTTGCT
>APFE031341246.1:180553-320214 GCA_000404065.3 Pinus taeda
ACGGTTTGCAAGATATCGACTGCCCTAGTTTGAAGCCGGAAACTGTTGAAACTGAAGCTGCAACTGCAGAAGTAAAGATTGACTTGTGTGGCCTAGAAGATCTCCTCTTTGGAACTGCGCTGTAGGTTCATCTGAACATCCTCTGGAAGCCGAAACTTTTGGTGGTGGAATGAAGTCAATCTGACGGTCGGTTTGTGAGATATCGTCTGCCCTAGTTTGATAATAAAGCCGGTAACGCTGATGCTATTTAGGGTTTGCTACTGCTGATATGAATCATATTTATTGTACTATTTCTCTCTGCTGAATTATTGAAGATAAAAGAAGATTTGATCAAAGGGTTTCCCCACACATTGTGGGGTTTGTCCCTGGCTAGCCGCCACTTCTTGTGTCTCTTGACTTGTTTTTTGTCGATCGTTTAATGTTCTATCTGCTCTTTACTTTATGTACATGTGATTGCTAATCGGTGGAATATAATAAGAAAAAGAAGTAAACTGTTATAAGCATAGAACATACCATAACTTAACACCTTATCCTTAAAGAAGACCCTCCGAGGAAGCATCAAGATCTCCTCATCAATCACTATCAACAAAGGGAGCTAGATCAAAAGGTGTTGTCATCATAAAATGGGTAATCTCCGTTTACTAAAGAAGGGATTTCATTTGGAAGAAGATCATCCAAAAGGGCATTAATACATTTTCATCAACCACCATCAAAGGGATCAAGTTGAAGATTTCATCTTCACTTGTCAAGTAAGTATATTTTATTCTATAATAAAATCTAGTAAAATGACTTCGTTTTGCAAGGAGATCTACAAGCTAGTTGGGTCATCGAACTTCCTTGCATGGAAAAAGGAGGATAGACATAGTCCTTGAAGAAAGTGAAGTCATTGATCATATCTATGGAAAAGTCTCCGAACCATTCAAAGGTTAAGCATTATCTGAATACATGAAAAGGGATCAGAGGGCTCAAGGGATTCTTATGAAATCAGTCAAAGGTCCCCTCATTCCCCATATAGCAGGATTGGAAACATCAAAGGAGATATATGATAAGTTGGGAAAATTATTCTCTGAAGATGCTATAAAGGTGGTCACATCACTTAGATTTGATCTACACAAATTGAAGGTATCAAAGGATAAAGGGTTATCTTCATAAGATCTCAATTGCAAGATCTAGGAGAGATAATCCTCATTGTTCTAAATGCACTAACTGATGAACAAGGTAACAAATGTCTACAAGGAAAGGAAGGCTATCCCATTCAACAACTTGTGGTTTCTATGTAAGATAGAAGAAAATTGGTTGAGGGCAAAGTAGTCAAACATTTGTCGAAAGGAGAGAAGATCATACCTAAGAATCGATGCTATGAGCATTATAGGAAAGATTTTCCTAAGCTCAAAAGGGGCAATAACGAGGAAGATAGAAAAGAAGTCCATTTCACCGAAGAAGTGGAGGAAGCTGTAAGAGGAAAAACATTAGAAGCAAGAGATCGTGACATCACCATAAGGAAACAGGAAGGACATTTGGAACAAAAATCTATGGCAGTCAAATATGAGGGATATAGCTCTTGGGAAATTCATTGGAAACTTAACGAAAGGAAGAAGTCATCCAGGACATGTCTCATCATACATCAAGTCAGAAGGAAACATTTGCTGAATTGGGATATAAAAGATTCCCAAGATTCTCTGATGGAATCCTCATCACTGATCTAGAGAGGAAGCAAGTGTTTCATCAGGAACTCCAACCTGTGGAATTCATGGGATGATTGTTTGATGACGTAAGAGATGAAGCAGATCAAGGGGTTGAAGATATTTTCAATCAAGGAAGCTGCTGAAAGAAGCCTAGATGACCTAAAGGTAAGTGAGGTATGTATGCTTGTATCCAATATTATAAAGTCATGTTGTATGGTTGCAGGTAACATGGGTCACTGCTCAATCTTGAGAAGCATGATCAAAGGAAAGGAATCTCCTCCTATGAAAGGATGCTGGAAGGCATGGGTCACACTAGATAAAATCAACATAATATGTCCTCATATGAAGTATGAGGTGGTTGACTACAATTGAGGAACTCTGATTGCAAACTACTGGGAATGAAATATGTGAAGAAAGAAAGGAAGAGATCATAGACTATGCAACCATGGAAGAAGACATTCAACATCCGAGACCAAGAAGATTTGACTAGGAGACCTCTTAGAAAGATATGAAGACTCTGATGGAAGTCTGAAAAAGATGGAGACCCTTGACAATGGATATCTTTGGGAGATATGTCAACATGCATGCAGGATGCTCGTGCAAACTAGAAGATGTTATGATGAAAGACCATCACAAAAGTAATTTTGATTTAAGTGTTCATTTCTCATTTTTGAACAAATATCTTGATGGGTTTATGCAGGTCTGCCAAGGGAAGAACTGTGGACGTCTTCCAAGAGAACCATATAGAAAGATGTAAGATCCTTTCAGAAAATATGGCATGAAGAAAGCATCATGACATGAAGCAAGGGCAGATGTAGACTGAATCACTTTTTGACGAAAGGAATTATCGCATGATTGACTCATGAATGAAAGTGATGGATGGTCTGTGCCCTGTGAAGAAGCCCGAAAAGATGAAGACTCTATAACGAAGAAATTCATGACAACGAAGAAATGAGTTCTTCAAGCAACAAAAGAGCTGCTGTAGTTCCCTAATTAAGAGGGAGCCTGAAAATAAGTTTCTTACTTTGAGGAAACAGGGAAATTCCTAAGCCAAGAAGGAGCTTAGGTACATTCCTTTCGTAGGAATGAGTACATTCCTTTATTTGAATTGATATGTCCTCCCTAATTGAGAGGGAGAGATAGACACATCATTCTGGTCTTCCCCTGGGAAGACAGAATGGAGGATTGGGTAAACATATGGCATCTGATGCTCTTTTCGGATGAGATAGAGCATCCAAGATAAGAATAGTCCTAGAGGACCGATATTCTTTGAGGACTGGCTACCCAAGATAAGAATACTCCAAAGTAGGTCATACTGTGTGAACACTTGGGTGGAGTATGTACCTTGAGAGACAATGATTATGGTGTCTATAAATCATTGGTCTCACTAGCATTGTGCTTTGATCTTAGGGATAGAACTGTCAGTCAAGGCCTTGCTATGTAACAATGTTGGTTGATGTGATGCTATACAAATGGGTTACCAATCCGATTCTTCTTATGAGAAATTCTTTAGATTGAGAATGACCATGTACCATTATGAATACCGCCCTAGTTAAGAGGGAGTGTTTAAAAAGTGTAACTCGGTTCGGTCTTCATAATGCCATGTAACTGTGATTTTTGTAAATGATAAAATTATTATTGTAAGACTTGCTTCATGGGTTTCATGAGCAAGAGATTTTATTTAGATGGATCCCATTGAGAGCCTTAGGATTTGTAATTAAAGTCAAAGAGTTAATGTCATGCATGAAGAACCATTCTTGAGGATATGACAAACGTATATGAGTCTATAAAAGTGTCTAGAAGCCCTCCAATGACAAGCACTAGTCCTCCTCTTCATGTCAACTTTAAGATGTATAAGAAACTCATGTCAGCTCACCTTATATGGAGAGACACCTAATTGAAATGTTATGTCGGCTTATATTGATAGGAAAACAACTATATATAGGCGTGAAGGAACTTCTCATTTCAACAGTCAGAAATTCGAATATCGCTGAGATTTTTGGATAACAATTTCAGAGTTCGGTTAAGGATGTAGAATGAGCTCGGACTAAGGTACAAAAGTGGAGATTGGGTGCTGTTAAGGGAATTCAGATCCCTCTGAAGATCAGATCACAATGATAGCGAGGGAGAGAATGGTTTTTGCTTAGACCAGAGTTCGGTGCTATGAAATAGTCACAGTTCCATATCATAAAGTACCTACAATTCAATATTATACCAAAGTGATTCAGTATAATCTCTATCTCAAAGCAAAGGAACCTCTCAGGAAGAAGGTCACTAGTATGTGACTAGGCCTTGATGTTATTATGTGAAGAAGGTCTTGGTACTATCTCAGACATAAGGATTCGATTCTACCTTTGAAGGAGAGGTTCATTACAGTGACCTCAGTTTGATATAATTACATGACTATAGTGATCTCATATGATGCAAGATCTGAAATAGAAGACACCGAGAAAGAGTAATCGATAAGGTGGAAAAGGACTAGTGTCTTGGTCTTGGAGTGGCTAGTAGGTCAAGGGTCCTAGTCTTGGTATTTGTCAATTGGAATCTCTATAAGAAGAATTTGTGCGATTTTTCCTCTCAAAGGGAGAAGTTTTGGCCATGGCTGATATCCTACATTCTGTATCTCTTGTCTATTTTATGTTCATGCGTTGGTTACTCTTTGATGAAGAAGAACACTAATAATCAAAGAAAAATATTCTAATATAAGAAGCAAACAACATTCACAAGCAGTTACGAAGAGAAGAGAAATTACCTAATGCTAATGCCCTAGATTTCTCAGCAGGATGTAATTCCCTTAAGAACTTCTTCTGTCATCATATTTTGGGAAAATATCTTCACTAGATACAAGGTCCCAAATAAGATTACTGCAAGCAACATGAGTGTTTTCATATCAATCGTGTTGGTCTCCTTGTATTACCAATACAGTATCACGTCGACCAAGTCAACCAACTACTACCTGCAAGGGAATAGATTGGCATAATCTAGTAACAAAAATCTCATCATAATTTTTAAGAAAATTGTTGGTGACATGTAATGATCCTAAAAAGGAATGTAAGTGGTAAATAAAGCATGCAAACAATCTAGTAATAAAAAAAACGAAATATGCATTAAGCACCCATGGAAACACTGGAAATAGAGAACTGCTGAGCCATTTTATTACTTCTTCAAGAGCAAAATAAAATAGTAAAATAGAATGATGCACCTGCGCTTGTCTCAATGGACAAGCTTGACAAAACCTAGGTGAGAAAATGCTGAAATGAAGGCGGATACAACTGCTGCACCAAACTGAACTGCGCTGCCCCAGAAAATTACTCTGTTTGCCGACTTTGAAGGGATGGAATCATTGCTTCCCATGTTTAGAAAATTATGAGATTTCAGATCCTTGGTCTTTGGCCTAAACCCAGAAAAACCCACGTAGGAATTGGCCAAATATTGACCTTGGAATTTTGGCCCAAATTTCCCTTAGCTCCTCTAGTTGCTCGCTGAGTTGTAACCCCTATTTGACCCCTTAGATTTACCCAGAAAATTCTATCAAATCAGGTGTGTGATCCTTGCCCAAAACCCAGAAAAACCCGGAAAGGGTTTCCCTTGGTTCCAACCTTCAAAAATTCACCTTTCACAGCTTGGCCCCCCTCCATTTCGAATTCTGTTGCTGTGACTGATCCTGTCTATCTCTGCTCTCTCAACTCCAACGATCCTCCTCAAATTTCCCTTCAAGTGATCTCTTGCTTCTCTCATCCAGCTCCAACTCTACAATTCCTGCCTCCATCTCCCAGGTGAGCCTAGTGCTAGCTCCTTGCGCAGGCCTCGGGGAACTGTAAATCAAACTACCAGGATCCTGGCTCTGTCGGCTCCAAAACTCACAAGAAAGGTTGACCCTTTGTTGCTCTCCTGATCCTCTAACTCTCCCGACAAATGCTTGATCAATGATAGCTCCAAATTCCCCTGCATATTCTCCAGCTAGCCAGAAATATGCACTCCCTGTTGTGGCTAAATGGTAGTGCTGTACACACTCCCGAAACTCCTGAAATACTTATGGCACTGCCTCTCTAGGGCGGGCACAGATGGTCCCCCGAAGTAGAGGTTGAATCTCCCGCTTGAGAGATTCGTGGCTAAACAGCTGGTTGACTCAGCTAAACAACAAAGCAAACAATCAAGTAATTTTGATTGCAAGGTGTAAGAATGAATCCAAATGAGAGCTCTCTCCTCCTCTTATCTTTATGTGCCTTCCTTGTCTCATGGGGGCCCCTCCATCCAACACTTCGAATTCCCTCCAAACCACTCGAATGGCCTAGTTCGGATTCCCATGTGGGTGGCCCCCACTTTCCACTAGCAACCAAATTAAGTTGTATTTCCTCCTAAATCCCTAAGTCGAAAATATTGGGTTCTTTCTCTTAGCCAGAATTGTGCAAAAATGTGTGGAAACACCCTGTTAGAAATGTGTTTGAGAAGGGACATGACAATCCTCCCCTCCCAAATGTTGCTTGCCCTCAAGCAACCTCAAAGTTGGGTGCTCCAAAATGTGCTCATCCTCCCTGGTGGCATCCTCATCTGGCAAGCTCTTCCAATGCACCAAAAATCTCCTCTCCTCAAGCAATGCCTATGCAAGCATCCTCTCTAACTGCTGCTCCCCACTGTCACTACAAAATATGCCAGGGTCCCAGATGTGTCACTGGATCGTGCCAGACCTTTGCACTGTCCTGATATAAAAGAATCCTTCAATACTAGGATCTGAGGCAATGTTGTCCAACATGAAGCTCCCCTTGCTCCATTCACTATCCTGCCTAGTGAAAGTACTAGAAGTCCCCTGCTCCATCAGTGACTCGCTAAAGTACAATGGAAGATCTGTATGACCTCCCTAGTTCCCTGCTAGTCCTAGAGTGGTTCCACCATGCTGACGCTGCGTTACTCTGACTATGTCATACTCTCAGTATCCTCCTTTCTTAGAACTCTATGGTGGAGTAATGAAAGTGGGCGAGACACATCCTACTTGGGCATCTCCATGGCACCAAGGCATACCCATCCAAATCTAATTCCGAACCTGTACAACAACAGAGAATGCTTGCATCCCCATATGATGAAACTCTCTGTGAACCCCCATGTGTCATCCCATGAGCGAACTATATCACCTTCTACCACGATTCTGCTCATCACGAGTGATCTATTGATCAATTGAATCCATGCATCCCATAGCTAGACCTGCTGTGGCATAGCCCTATCAACAGATGGAATCCCTCTGGCCCTCATCTATAGTCCTTGCATGTGATCACTATATAGGCTCCATATATTGCGAGCTAATATGATGCATGCTAATCTGCCTTGTGCCTGCCAATGTGTAGTATCGATGATCGCTGGGAGCCATGTGTGCCAAAGAGCTACCCCCTGAATGCAACCAAAAGATGGGTATTCGATACTCATAATCGACTCAGGGTATGTGGACCCCTCTTGTCCCTGCCAACTATCTCCCCTAGGTCTGCCATCTTCCCTCTTGATAATGTGCCAATACAATGTCTGGAGGTCAGACACATATTGGAAAGTTGCCTCAATCGGACACGATATCCTTCACTCATGCGTGGTCTTGACATGCCTTGTGGAAAGAGTGACACGTCTCCCTCGTGACCTGCTCCCTAGGCGTAGGCTCACTGATGAACGATATGCCACCCCTGCAGATGATCAACTCATCCCCCAACTTGTGGTTCTCAACTCCTGCATCGACCCAATGCCACTACTGAGAAGTCTCTTTCCTAGTGTGTTGAGTGTCATCTCAATATCTCGGGTGAGCTCCCTGTCCCCAGCTGCTCACGCCCAAAGTGTCAAAGGACAAAAACCAAGTCATCTGTGCCTGTAAGTGATGTATAAGAGGGATATGCATGTGAGTCCCCATGGATACCATCGAGTATCGCTCATTTGCGTCCCCATCGATCCTGGGTGAAGTACACCCAAAGGTATGCCCTATGTCTTCGTCCATAAGTCTCCTTGTAGGCAACGCTCCAAGACCTTGCTGTGCAACACCATATGGCCCTGCATACCACCGAGTATCCCTGTAGTCCTCGACCTAGCACTGTACGCTGCAACCTATCCTTGTACACCATTGCATACGCCGTGCTACTACTGTACTATCCTGTATCATCTCCTATCTTGTCTGTGTCATTGTATCTGGCTCTCCACACGTGTACTTGATGTGAGGTGAGTCACTCAATGCAAATCAACATGCTACATCGAACAACCACGCATCTCCATGCTCCTCTGTAGATCACTGCTCATCACTGCATATCTCTATACAACACTGGATGCTAGGTTCTAAAATTGGGTCTGTATGCATCAGGTTGCATCCCTCTGCATAAGACTGGACTCTACGGCATATCCTTATGCACCACTGCCTACTGTCGTACCACCTTGTATCATATGCCATCCTGCATGTGCCAACACATCCACCAAATTGCGAGTAATCTCTCCATGATGTGGGCTACATCTCCCCATATGCCCTGAAAGACATGAGCCGTTTGACTCCTCACATGCCAATGGGAATGACACTATTGTGCCTATCCTCAATAGCTCTAATGTCCAATATACCAATGAGAGAGCACCATCTCCATGTAATGCCTTGTCCAGTGTTCTTCCGATGCCACCTCCACCTACCAGCTCCTGCCATAGTAGGCTAATCACCCTATGAATCAATGCAAAATCAATATGCCATGACAACCCATGAAATTGGTGTGTTGCCCTGTCAAACCATCTTGTCACTAGTGTTGTCCCGGACACTGATGGAGATCTGAAAATGTGTGTGCGACCAAACGTTGGATCCATCACGCAGCTACTACCGTCACCTAACGACTCTATGATGTGATGGGAAATGCCACCTAGATCCCAACAACAGTTTGACCCTCGAGTCCCTATGGTTATCCATGGCCTCTCCTCAAATGTGTCCATGGATGTATCCAACCACCTAGCTTGCTCCATCGGGTACCAGCTCAGTACCTCTCGCCACCCAATCCTAAAGGAGGGATTGAATGTACAATCCCCTGTGGAAGAAACAAGCCCTCCAAACTGACGCAGTGTCATACTCAGCGCATGTCACTCAGTCTTGCTAACCTGACCATCCCCTAGGGTATTTCTAGACAACGCTGCCTCCCTCAATCCAATGCTTAAGGGTGGGCTAATAACTTTGTAGATCTCGTCATTGTGTCTCTAAAACGAATTGTGCTGTAATCCCAATGTGCGGTCTCTATGCTGCCCCTCATGAATGGCTAGCCCAAAGGATGGTTGCACATCCTCCTTCATCATGGACTCAACATGAGCCTCCAACTGCTCCTCCATAGACAATCCAACATGCAAGACATGCTCGCCAATCAACTGTAGGTGGCTGTTGTTTGGTAGCTCTGTCATAGATCTAGATGCCTTTGTACCTATTGGCTCCTCATCAATGGTGGAGATGTCTCCCGACACCTCACCAATCTGTGGTGTGCTACTATCACCTGAGTACTCAGTCACAAACCTGGATACCTCATCAATGGATACCTCAACAATGGATGGCACCTCAATGGTGGACACCTTCGTGTCTCTTGGCACCTCGTCAATGGAAGGCCCTGTGGGTGTGTGCTCTACTCTCTCCCCAAGGTGTCAGCCAGAGCTATCAAAGGAATCTCCAACAAGGGTGACTCCTGCGTCACACTAGACAAATTGACATGCTCCTCACACTCTAGTGTGCCCAAAAAAACCTCCTCCTTAGGCTCCTGATATCTAAAGCCAGGTTTCCACCAGCAAAAGTGCCCCCTGGTCTCGCCCTCTAACTGTCGTTGTCCTGTTTGCTCCTTTTGAGGAGATCTGATGCCCTGATTTTGTCGACTTTCCCCACACAATGTAGATGGTTGCACCCCATTGCCTGCGCACCACTAATGTCTTTGCTGTAAGGATGAGAATGGATTTCGTCCGACTCCTTCCTCAACTAGGCCAATCTCTCATCATTCCAATGGATTCCAACCCAGAATTCCTACATACTAAATCTTCTTTGAGCCATAAGTTGTCTATGGTTTAACCCGTCACCATGCATACATGCTCAAATCTTCCATGATCTAGATGGCTACCCCACTGCTGACCAAGGTCATGGATTTGATACCACTCTAATGATCCTAAACAGGAATGTAAGTGATAAACAAAGCATGCAAATAATCCAACAATCAAAAAAACAAAATATACATTAAGCACCCATGGAATCACTGGAAACAGAGAACTGCTGAGCCATTTTATTACTTCTTCGGGAGCAAAATACAATAGTAAAATAGAATGGTGCAACTGTTCTTGTCTCAATGGACAAGCTTGATGAATCCCAGGTGAGAAAATGTTGAACTGAAGGCTGCTACAGCTGCTGCACCAAACTGAACTGTGCTGCCCCAGAAAATTGCTCTGTCTGTTGACTTCGAAGGGCTGGAATCACTGGTTCTTGTGCTCAGAAAATTATGAGATTTCAGTTCCTTGCTCCTTGGCCTAAACCCAAAAAAACCCACGAAGGAATTGGCGAAATATTGACCTCGGAAATTTGGCCCAAATTCCCCTTAGCTCCTCTATCTGTTCGCTGAGTTGTGACCCTTGTTTGACCCCTTAGATTTGTCCAGAAAAGTCTATAAAATCAGGAGTATGATCCTTGCCCAAAACCCAGAAAAACCCAGAAAGGGTTTCCCTTGGTTCCAACCTTCAAAAATTCGCCTTTCACAGCGTGGCCCTCCAATTTCAAATTCTGTTGCTGTGACTAATCTTGTCAATCTCTGCTCTCCCAACTCCAGCAATCCTCCTCAAATTTCCCTCCAATTGATCTCCTACCTCTCCTGACTAGCTCCAACTGTACAATTCCTTCCTCCAACTCTCACGTGAGCCTAGTCGTAGCTCTTTGCGCAGGCCTCTGGTAACTGTAAATCAAACCGTTGGGATACTGACTCTATTGGCTCCAAAACTTACAAGAAAGGCTGACCCTTTGTTGCTCTCCTAATCCTCTAACTCTCTTAGTAAATGCTTGATCACTGATAGCTCGAAACTCCCCCTATGTATTCTCCAGCTAGCTAGAAATACACTCTCCCTGTTGTGGCTAAATGGTAGTGCTGTACACACTCTCGGAACTCTTGAAATACTTATGGAACTGCCTCTCTAGGGCAGGCACAGATGGTCCTCCGAAGTAGAGGTTGAATCTCCTGCTTGAGAGATTCGTGGCTATACAGTCGGTTGACTTAGCTAAACAACGAATAGTCAAGTAATTTTGATTGCAAGGTGTAAGAATGAATCCAAATGAGAGCTCTCTCCTCCTTTTATCTTTGTGGGCCTTCCTTGCCTCATGTGGACCCCTCCATCCAACACTTCGAATTCCCTCCAAACCATTCGAATGGCCTAGTTCGAATTCCCACGTGGGTGGCCCCCAGCTTCCACTAGCAACCAAATTAAGACGAATTTCCTCCTAAGTCCCTAGGTCGAAAATGCTGGGTTCTTTCCCTTAGCCAAAATTGTGCAAAAATGTGTGGAAACGCCTTGTTACAAATGTGTTTGAGAAGTGACATGACATGACAACAAGCGAGTGTGGGACAATTAACTCAAGTATGCACTATGGGCATATCACATTATATACAAACGTGCTACTTGAAAGAGCCTGTTTGTGTTGGTTTATAGCTTCAATGTGGTTCTATCAGTTAAATTGAGGCTACTATTCACTATCAACTAGGAGGCCTTGCTTCATGGTGTAGTTAGAAGAGGATAGAGATGTGGCATACACCCAGTATTCGGAGTATCAAGGACAAGTTAGAGGGGTGTTTGATTGCAAGGAAAAGGGTAAATTATTCTGCGTGGGGGACTTAGTTCTACCACTAGACAAGAAGGATGAAAAACTAGGAGACCCCAACAAATCAACAGTGTTTGGTCGGGTCCATAACACATTTATGCACTTGTGGGGCCCAACACTTTTCAACTTGTGAACCTAGAGGGAGACAAGGAGGGATTTCTAGGCAATGGGTAATGTTTGAAGTACTACTTCCAAAAAATAAATGAAAGAAAAAGAGAAAGAAAAGGAAAAAGCTCGAGGCAAAATTTTGGGTTTTGGATAGTAGTTATTATTGCTGATTAATGTAGTGTAAATTTTCAGATTTTTGTATTGTTGATTTGTGTGTTTTAAGATAGCAAATATTATTTCGTTTTGCAGAATTTTCTTTTACTTTAGTGGCTATTTAGTCCTAGTTGATAGTTATTGGTTTTCCTTTTTTTGTATCATCATCAAATCTTGTTTTCTTGTCTAATAAAAGCCTCTTATGGGGATGGTCTCTTGTTCTCTTGGTTACTTGCATAATTTTCTTTTACTTTAGTGGCTATTTAGTCCTAGTTGATAGTGTATTGGTTTTCCTTTTTTGTATCATCATAAAATCTTGTTTTCTTGTCTAATAAAAGCCTCTTATGGGGATGGTCTGTTGTCCTCTTGGTTACTTGCTTTAATAATCTTGTTCTCAATCATTTAGTTTTGAGTCAAACTCTAAGTGTCATGTCATCTTTACACCTTGACTTTTTCCTTCATCTCATATCGAGGTCAAGCTTGGTTGAGGGTCATTTGTTACTTTTTCCTTAGCAGTGAGTCTATTAGGATGGGTATAGTAGAGGAGATGACATGGGAGTTTTAAGTCATCTTACAATTTCATCTCTTCGATGGTATTTGTTACCCAACAAAAGTGGGTGACCCCATAGAAGAAAATTTCTTCTATCATCTCTTCCAGTCAACTAACCAACAACCCATGACGACCACCTATAACTAATGTCAATGTGCCATTCATATCTCTGTCAGTTGCTCCTCGTCCACCTATAGCCATATGTCTCTTCGCCCATCTGTCATGAGCGCATGTTGGAAGGTGGACTTTTGATCAAAAGGTACTTTATTCATTTTGCAATCAGGTGCTTATGCTTGTTTGTGTTTGGGTATTTGGCATGGATTATGGGGTGATCTAGAAGAAGGAAGGGTTTTGACCATGACCTTGTTCCCTCACCATAAATGGGGGGGTTAATTTTCAATCCTAGTCCAGTGGGACCTCCCCTAATGACTCAATGGGTATAGGAGGGGCACTACTTGGAAAACCCTGATTGTGATAGCATAGTCCCATCTCTCCCTATTCCATACTTCCCACTTTCCATCTCACATTACAAGTCTTTATTTCACCTCCACTCTTTGAGTTCAATTGACCATGGGTCCTTTGAGATTTGGCACACCCCTTTCCACATCCACATAACTAAGTCAGGCTTGGAAATTTGCCGCGTGAGGTTGATGCAACTAAAGGAACAAGAAAGAGCATATGATGGCCACAAAAGAACAATCAAAGGAAAAGAATAGTAGAATGCAAAAGATGGTTGGGACATACAACTTAGCACGTCGGTAAAAGCCAAGCATGAGCTCTACCTCACTCATATGTTCATCACTCGGTTCCTGGGCTAATGGTGCCCTATCACATAAAAAAATGAACCATTGCATGTCCCAAACCCTGATGGGTGATGAGTTGCCACATCATTAATGGGGGTAATAACTGCTATACATCATACAAAGCCAAGCTCTCACCTTTTGAGCTATGAGCAGTAATACAATGAAAAACCAAGAAAAAGTACAAGGCATAAGAGGGTGGAAAAAGAAGGTTGAGTTGGTAACTCATACATCCACAATTTCTCCCTCCTTACATCTATACATAGGATTTGAAATTCCCCATCATGCTAGTCCCATTAACTATGACACTTGGCCATGAAGTCTTCTCCCCTCCATTCCATCATCAATATTCACTGGCACCTATTGATTGAAGGGTGGACCAAGGACATGTCTTATCCTTGTAGGGGTTGGGAACACCTAATAGGGTTGTCCATTAGCCACTCCCATTGAGGGAGGTAGCACCATTGCGAGTTCAAAGCTCCAAATTTGGAAGGAAAGCCTTGTATGAAGTTTTAAATTGTCAATTATTTGCAAGCTTGGTTCACTTAGATGCAAAACTGATTAAATGTACCTAATGGTGAAGGTTGCAGCACTAGAGGTTGTGTGTGATTGATAGTGTTGTTTTTCCACAACCTTGGTGTCTGGGATAGAATCTTAAATCATTAATGCTACCAAACCAAGAATTACAACGAAACTACTTTGCACAACTGAATATAAAAAACAGTAAATCCACTAGTGCACAAAATATACACAACTTTGTACAATTTTCAACCCAACTTTGTTATATTAATCAAACTGAATATTACAATAGTCTAGGGCTCTCGTACCAGGGATAATGGCCCTCAAATATCCACTAGTACAAGAATACAAAGCTGGGGTTTGGTGTCAATCCATCGACAACCAATCTACCCTCAACAAGATACTTCGTCTGTCTGGCTATAACGTGCTCTCTCAGATCCTCTCGGTCGTACCCTGTACCTGCTTGGTCTTTCGGCTCCCGATCTGTAGCATTGCCTCTGTCAACGATCCAAGTCCATCCGGCCATTGAACCTTGGCTATCCAAACTACTCACTAGTTGTGCCTTAGTCCATCAAGGACACAACACATCGAGACTCCTGTCGAGTCATTCACAACTCCGTTTGTGAACAACTCTTAATCTGCCCACTGCTGCTCCTCAGCTACTTAGGGACTTCGACCACTGTGGTCTTTTTGCGCTGCTCCAATGAAGACCAACATAGGGCATGGAGGGTTGCCACCTATCACTACAAGATGTCCATCTCCCACAATGAACATGGGCTAGGAGGACTGCCCAGCATCTGCCGTAGAAGTCCTTCTCCACATACAAGGCTAAAGCTGCTCAACTGTTGCTTTGGCTCATCAAACCTTGAGCTTTACTTCTGCCACTCTAGCAACCACCTAAGTCCATGAAGATGGTGCACACTAGGCTCCATCTTGGGCACTATCACGCTGCCCTCCAATAGACTGTAAATGCCCAATCTACTATCCAAAATTGGTCCACTCTCACGCTGCCCTCCACCAGAGCAAGAGTGACCAATCCTTGTTGTAGCATCCACACTCTAGTTAGGGCATCCAACACCTATGAAGCCCTTCCACTTGGCTGGCAACATACTTCTCCAAGGACATCCATTCACTTGCAAATATATCAACTCAAGAGGACATACATACCTGCAACCTTCTACTGCTCTTCTTAACATGACACCCAAACAACTGCTGATATAATTTGCTTTTCAAGATGTCCACAACTGTCCTAACCTAGGATTGTCATCCAACTAGCATCAACATCAAACCAAGAGATGGCAGACCTGTCCTGTAACCTCCTGTTGCTCCTTTTGCCACAAATCCTATTGTTAATGATGACTGCTCTTAGGATGCCCCCAAACTATTGTCCAATCTGAACATCTACATCCTCTAGTGAAACATGACAACAAGAAGACAAGCCATACCTTTCTGCTGTTACTCTTGTTTTGGGACTCATGTACCTTCCTTCGCAATCTCAGACCTCTAGTGAGGGCAGATTGTAACCATTTTCACAACCCCTAAATCTCGGCCATCTATGCTACTAGAACTGTGATCTCTCTTCATAAACAAGTCGTCCTTTCTCGCTGTCCAATACACCACCTACAACCCTCCTGTTCTAGACTTTCGGTCGTCCAAATGTCACGTACAGGTATGCTGCTGCAACTAGGGCTTGAACAGAGAATTCAGATTAGAATACTGGAGGAAAAGACCCTTCAAGCAAGGCAAAAAACCGTCCTTCTTCGTTGGCATCTCCTACATAAACTCGGCCTAAACAATTAATGAAAACAAACCCAAACAAACCTCTTTTTCCACCTTCGCTAGGCCTCTTTTTCCTGGCAGCTACCTCAGAGATGACTTGTGATATTTTCACATTTGGATCGTTCACAAATGAAGGTAACTTCTCCCCAATATGTACACTTCTATGCGTAAAATGCCAAGCCCTTTTTGGGGGCACCTTTAGGTTAGCCGACCTACAACTTTGACATGTATGCCCATGCAATAATACACTTATAAATTCAAAAAATCACAATTTCATTTCTACATGTCAAATTTCGATGATTTTGGTTTCCTCTGGTTGCTCTCAGAGTGCTCTACCATTTCCATCCATCACATGTCCAAAAAGCTCCATGGTTTTGGCCGAAACATTGATGGGTACAAAACCCCAAGCTTGGGTTTCAAGCCCAGAAGGCCACTTGTGGAGTTCCTTCCTCCAAACCCTTGATCCTCAAGGCTTAGAGTACCTCCAAAGCTACACAAAACAACAGATAGGTGGTCCCATCCATGGGCTGGGCAACTTACTTGGGGCCCAAGTCCTCTAGAGGGACATATTGACACCCACAGGTGAGGTGTTGAGCAGCCATTGGACTCTGAGCAGCTGTAGAACATGTTGATCTAGATTGTCATTAATGTTAATATGAAGCCAAGGAGAAGCAGAGCAGACTTGTGAAGAACAGGAGCAAAGCCACTGGAAAGAGGATCGCATTAGCGAAGGTACATAAACAGAGTCATCATAAGTCACAGAGAGATATGTCCAAGAGAAACCGCTATCGGATGAACAAAGAGCAACAGAGCTATCAAAGCAGAGAAGAGAAGCAAGTGTAAGAGCGGAAGATTGAGGAGGAGCCACATTGGAGGAGCCATATCGGGAGTATCACGTGTAATGTATGCCCAAGAAGTGAGAGGAAGAGCCCATCGGAAGCCCTCAAAGACGCAGGTTACGGAGCAAGAGAAGCATAGAGGAAGATTCATTTGAAACCACGAGAAGCAAAGAGCGGAGGAGTATATATATTATATAGATGTGATATAATAACACGAACCCGAACAGGTTATAGCAAAAACCCTTAATATGACATCGCGTCTGCCCATCGGAACCCTCATATTGCAAGTTGGGCTGTCACCCCTGAAACTTCCGATTGCGATAATATATGCGGACCTGCGGCTCCATTATAAACCACCCTAATGTAATATCGCATCTGCTATGTCGCTCGTCTCTAAGGGATGTTAAATTCGCCGATTGCGATGGAGCTATGGACGAGACGGAGTTATTAACAACAGTTTATAATCATATCACATCCAGTGGGGGGAATCGGTAATCGACCATCGACGATGTTATAGACATGACTTATAAAAGACCTCCTGAAAGCTGCGATTGCAATTGAGATTGTGACGTGGCATGTGGGACCACCCATTATATATTTCTAACTATGTAAATCTATGATATTGTTGCAGGAGGACAAAGGATGTTAAGGGGCATCGACAATGTTATATCGTGAAGACAAAGAGTTGCGACTCCGGAAGCTGCGATTGTCGTAAAGAATGTTGGGTCCACTGTATGAATATTGAAAAAATAGGGGGGCCTCTCTGATATAGTTATTTCTTTAATATGCAATATTATTATAATGCGACCTCTCTTCCGCATTAACGTGTCCAGTAAGAATTTGATGAATTCGAAGAGATAGAGGAAGCCGAAGAGTGAGCACAGAGGAAGCCGAAAGATCAAGCGAGCGAAGAGGAAACGAGCAGAAGCCTAAAGGTCAGGAGTATCAGCCATATAAAACAGAGAACAAGGGAAAGTTTGAGGTGCTAGCAAACTGTAAGAAACAGAGGAAGCCAAAGTTCTAGCAAAGGTGGACGAAGCAGGAGGACATAAGTAGTCATAGGTCTAGTAGGGTTGGGAGCAGAGAATTACAACCAAACAGATCCAGATAGTCTACAACGGAGGGTTGGAGCCCTTGAGGTTGGTGCCTCAAAACTAGAAGGGATTGGTGTCCTGGGAGTTGGTGCTCCTAAATCCAAGGTTGGTGCCTTGACAAGACAGAGTTGGTGCTCTGGAGGTTGGAGCCTCACAAAAAAGTCCAAGTTGGTGCTTGGCAACAGATTGAAGCCATATATATATATATATATTGTACTTGATTTATTGCAAAGAGTACATTAATAAAATCATTTATTCCTATTATCTACTTTTGTGTTCCAATTATAAATGTTTTGACTGGTAAGAGTAACAATTAAAAAGAAATGCTGATTCACCCCCACTATCAGTGTTTCCAACAATTGGTATCAAAGCGGGATTCTTCATATTAGCCTAACAGCTTGAAGAAGGATTCTTAGTCATGATGAGAAATCAAGAAGTGGCAGGAAGACCTCCTCTATTCGATGGCGCAAATTTTGGTTTTTGGAAAAAGAGAATGTCCTACTACTTAATGTCCCTTGGACCTGAAGTTTGGCATTCGGTCTTAAATGAGTACATAGCTCCTTCCACTCTTCCAACAGATCAAGACGAGAGGAAAGTCTACGTTGCAAATGCCAAAGTCTTAAACTCCATCACTAGTGGAATCACTGATTTTGAATTTACAAAAGTCATGAATTGTAACTCTGCCAAAGAAGTATGGGATAAGCTAATTGGC
The DNA here is from genome assembly GCA_000404065.3 of Pinus taeda. Taxonomy (NCBI): domain Eukaryota; kingdom Viridiplantae; phylum Streptophyta; class Pinopsida; order Pinales; family Pinaceae; genus Pinus; species Pinus taeda. The sequence goes on from APFE031341246.1 coordinate 198,613, forward strand.
TTATACGACGGGGACTCCAAAGTCAAGAAGGCAAAGCTTCAAACTCATAGAAGGCAATTTGAAAGTCTGAAAATGGATGATGAAGAAGATATTGCGTCATACTTTCTCCGAGTAGCTGAAGTGGTCAACTCTTTTAAAGGATTGGAAGAAAACACTGAAGAAAGCACCATTGTTCAAAAGGTCTTAAAATCTCTCCCAGACAGATTTGACTCCAAAGTAAGTGCCATAGAAGAAATGAAGGATCTAGATACTCTCAAGATGGATCAACTCCATGGAATCCTCATTGCCTATGAGATGAGAAAAGGTTGCCCAAGTTCCAAAGATGCAGCATTCAAGGCCTCAAAACCAAAAAAGGGAAAAGAAAGGAATGTTAGTAGTGTGACTCCGATGTTGAATCCGAATTGGCACAATTTGTACAAAGGTTGAAGAAAGGATCTAAGCTAAAAGGTAAATACCCTCTTATTTGTTTCAAATGTGGAAAAATAGGTCATTATGCTGCAAAATGTCCTCATAAGCATGATAGTGACGATGAAGAAAATTCTAAAAGGATGGTATACAAAAAGAAAGGGTTTAATAAGAAGAATTTCCTCTCTAAGCAAGATGAGTCTGATGAAGATGAATTTGTAGTCATCAAAAAGAAATCAACTAACCAGTTCCCTCACCGCAAAGGAGGTAATGAAGAATCAGATGAAGAAAATGATCATGCTGGAAGCCAAGAAGTATTATTCATGGCATTCACAAATGATGATGATTCGGGGCTAGATGGAAATGTAGATGAATTGTTAATAAGTGCCATTGAAGAAAATGAGAAATTATGGAATAAAATCATTTCTCTCAAGGTAGAAAACGAGGAAACAAAAAGAAGGGAAGATCTCTTGAAAAATAAGCTAAAAGAAAAAGAAGAAGCTTGCGAAGAACGTGAAGCCGAAATAGTATCTCTAAGGAAGGAATTGGAGCAAGTTAAAAAGGGTTGGAAAAACTCTCAAATACTTGACACTATCCTAAATAATCAAAAACCTCAACATGACAAATCTGGAATAGGTTTTAAAGGAGAATCATCAAGTACTAAGAATAATGCGAAAAGCTATGCCGACGTACTTTCCAACAACCTAAAAGAAGAAAGATTATTTCATCAAAGGCTCATTTTAGATCCAAAGAATGAAGAGAGAGTAACTCCAAGGAAGAATGTTGATTCGAATCATGGATGTTACAACAGATACAAAACAATATTTCATCAAAGTCCCAACTCAAATCCAAAGAATGAAGCGGAGTAACTCCAAGGAAGAATGTTGATTCAAATCGTGGCTATTACAATAGGTACAAAACTATCTTTTTTGGGCATTGTACCATTGTAAAAATTGTGGTCATCAAGCTAGACATTGCATGGCTCGTAAGAATGACACACCAAACTGAAGGATCAAATAAACAAACCATATGGCCCCAAAGGGCAAGGACAAATCAAGACCCACAACTCTTTTGATCCCTTGGCCAAATTTGATCTGATTTGCTCATTAGGTAATAATAATGGACACATTGAACAAAATTGCCCACTCAAAAGAGGAAAAGCAAGAAGTGAGAATCCCAACACAGATAAATGTGGCCTAGCTCTATGTGCTCAAAATAATGAAAATCATTGGTTTGTGGACAGGGGACAAAAGGAAGTTTGTCTCATTGAAACAAAAGGAAGGAAATGTATCTTTTGGAAGTGGATCTGCCAAAATTGTTGGAAAAGGAACTGTTACTCTTATTAATGGAAAAGGAAAAGCTCAAAATGCTTTGCTAGTAAACGGGCTCAAACACAACCTCCTGAGTGTTAGCCAAATCTATGATAAAGGACATAATGTTGTCTTTAGCACCAAAGACTGTGAAATAAGGAACTCTTCCTTAGGGGAACTTGTGGCGAAAGGGGTTAGAACACCTGATAACATCTATATTCTGGACAAGATTCAAGAAGATAAATGCTACTTAAGTCAAACATATGAAAGTTGGTTGTGGCACAAGCGACTTGGACATACAAGCTTCGATAACTTGATCAATATCAACAAGATTAAAGCAGTACGAGACATTCCAAAGTTATTCAAACCAAATCAAGGAATATGTGGTCCATGTCAACATGGAAAGCAAACCAGAACCAACCACAAGACCAAGGATTTTTCTACATCAAAGCCTTTGGAGATCATCCATGCTGATTTATGTGGGCCAACTAGAACTCTGGCACTCCAAGGAGAAAGGTACTTTGCTTTATTTGTTGATGAATATACTGGAATGATGTAGATATAATAAAATATAAATCTAAAGCATTTGAGTGTTTTAAGAATCTTAAAGCTCTTGTAGAAAATGAAAAGGACTCAAATATTAAGTGCCTCAGAACAGATAGAAGGGGAGAATTCACATCAAAAGAATTTAATGAATTCTGTAAAGTACATGGAATTAAAAGAGATCTCTTTGCTGCAAGAACACCCAAGCAAAATGGGGTAGTTGAACGAAGAAACCGAACAATTCAAGAAATGGCAGGAACAATGTTAATAGCAACTGACTTGCAGCCAAAATTCTGGAGAGAAGTAGTCGGGACAAGTGTCTATACCTTGAATCGAACTCGACTAAGACCAAATAAGGAAAAGACTCCTTATGAGTTATGGAAAGGAAGACCTACTTCAGCAAAATACTTCAAGATTTTTGGAAGCAAGTGCTTCATAAAAATCAATGATGGCTCACTAGGAAATTTTGATTCTCGGGTTGATGAAGGGATCTTCCTTGGATATTCTACATGGAGCAAAGCCTACAAGTGATACAATAATCAACTACGGAAAATAGTGGAAAGCATTGATGTGAAGATTGATGAAGACCTTCCAGAAAAAGAAATCGAAGAACATGAAGTTGATCCTCTCATTGAAGAAGAAGAACCTGAAGAAGAGAAAAATCAAGAAATACCCAAGGAAAAAGAACCATCTCAAACTCCTTCAAAGATGAAACTTCTCCAAAAATATCACTTGGAAGAGTAGATTATTGGCAATATAGATGAAGGGATTCAAACCCGAAGAAGGATGACAAGCACACCAAAAAAAAACGATATTGCTTTCTATCCATGATAGAACCAGAAACATTTACTCAAGCAAGGATCCTCATTGGGTAAAAGCCATGGAAGAAGAAATGTCTCAAATTGAGAAGAATGAGACATGGGAGCTGGTACCTCGTCCAAAGGACAAAAACATAGTAGGGACCAAGTGGGTGTTTAAAAACAAAATGAATGAAGATGGACAAATCATCATAAACAAGGCAAGGCTTGTTGTAAAGGCTATTCACAAATTGAATGAATTGACTTTGAAGAAACATTTGCACCAGTAGCTCGTGTGGAAGCTATTAGGATGTTCTTGGCATTTTCTTGCTCAAAAGGATTCAAAATCTATCAAATGGATGTAAAATCAACATTTTTGAATGGGGAACTCAAGGAAGAAGTCTACATGGATCAACCATAAGGGTTTAATCTAACAGAAGGAAAATACTTTGTTTGTAAGTTGAAAAAGGCATTATATGGGTTGAAACAAGCTCCTAGAGCTTGGTACACAAGATTGGATCACTATCTACAACAACAAGGCTTTAAGAAGGGGGTGGCAGGAAGTAATCTCTATATAAAGACGGATGAGGATAAGTTACTAGTCACACTTGTTTATGTTGATGATCTGATTTTTGCTAGTAATAATGATGAGATGAGCCATGAGTTTTCTCAAAATATGTCAAAAGAGTTCGAGATGTCAATGATAGGAGAGTTATCTCACTTCCTTGGACTACAAGTATCTCAAACCACGACAGGCATGTTTATATCTCAAACCAAATATCTTAAAGACATGCTTAAAAGATATGGAATGGAAGGCTGTGCACCCATGAGCACACCCATGACCACAAGTTGCAAATTGAGCAAAAATGATGACTTCCCTCCGGTAGATGCAACTTATTACATGTAAATAATTGGACCCCTTCTGTACTTAACTGCTACGAGACCTGACATTATGCAAGCAGTACGAATGGTGGGAAGATTTCAATCAGCCCCTAAACAATCCCATTTGTTGGCTATAAAAAGAATTCTCAAATACCTGAAAGGAACTCCTGATTTCGGTCTTTGGTACCCTAAGAGCTCAACTCTTACTTTGATTGCATACACCAATGCTAATTGGGCCAGAAGTCTCGATGATCGGAAAAGTACTAGTGGAAATGCATTCTTCCTAAGAGACTGTTTAGTATCTTGGTTCAACAAAAAACGGACATCCATATCACTATCTACAGCGGAAGCCGAGTATATAGCTGCCGCAGATTGTTGTACTCAAATACTATGGATGAAGGAAGCTCTAAAAGAAGTCAACATAGGTGCAAATCAACCAATTACCATCTATTGTGATAACACAAGTGCGATCAGCCTCAGCGAAAATCCAGTGATGCACTCAAAGACCAAACATATACCAATCATGTATCATTTCCTTCATGAATAAGTAGCTGAACAAAACATCAACTTGGAACATTTGAACAAAGCCTCTTCCTCGAGAAGCATTTGAACATCTTCGTCAAAAAATGGGGGTTATCTCTTTAGCATCACTTATGTTGATTCATAAAGATGTTGCAGGACAGGGGGAGCAGTTTGACAGGGCGAGTCCTTGTGCACTCCTTTGCCACTGATGTCAAAGGGGAAGAGAAGAAGAATATTGCCATCAATGACAAAGGGGGAGATTGGTGATCTTGATTGGCATTAAATGTCAATATGAAGCCAAGTAGAAGCAGAGCAGACTTGTGAAGAATAGGAGTAAAGCCACTGGAAAGAGGATCGCATCAGCGAAGGTACATAAACAGAGTCATCGGAAGTCACAAAGAGATATGTCCAAGGGAAACCACTATCAGAAGAACAAAGAGCAACAGAGCTATCAAAGCAGAGAAGAGAAGCAAGTGTAAGAGTGAAAGATTGAGGAGGAGCCACATCGGAGGAGCCATATTGGTAGTATCGCATGTTATGTATGCCCAAAAAGTGAGGGAAAGAGTCCATCTGAAGCCCTCAAAGAAGCAGGTTACGGAGCAAGAGAAGCATGGAGGAAGATTCTTTTGAAACCACGAGAAGCAAAGAGCGGAGGAGTATATATATTATATAGATGCGATATAATAACACGGACCTAAACAGGTTATAGCAAAAATCCTTAATATGACATCACGTTTGCCCATCGGAACCCTCATATCGCAAGTTATAAAGGGCTGTCACCCCGGAAACCTCCGATTATGATAATATATGCAGACCCGCGGCTCCATTATAAACTGGCCTAATGTAATATCGCATTTGCTGTGTCTCTAGTCTCTAAGGGATGTTAAATCCACTGATTGTGATGGAGCTATGGACCCGACGAAGTTATTAACAACAATTTATAATCATATCGCTTCCAGTAGGGGCAATTGGTAATCGATCGTCGGTGATGTTATAGACATGACTTATTAAAGACCTCCTGAAAGCTGCGATTGCGATTGAGATTGTGACGTGGCATGTGGGACCACCCATTATATATTTCTAACTATGTAAATCTATGATATTGTTACTGGAGGATAGAGGATGTTAAGGGGCATCGACAATGTTATATCGTGAAGACAAAGAGTTGCGACTGCGGAAGCTGCGATTGCGATTAAAGGAGTGATGCGATTGCTGTAAAGAATGTTGGGTCCATTGTATAAATATTGAAAAAATAGGGGGGGCCTCTCTGTTATAGTAATTTCTTTTATATGCAATATTATTATAATACAACCTCTCTTCCGCATTAACGTGTCTTGTAAGAATTTGATGAATCCGAAGAGACAGAGGAAGCCGAAGAGTGAGCGTAGAGGAAGCTGAAAGATCAAGCGAGTGAAGAGGAAACGAGTGGAAGCCAAAGGTCAAGAGTATCAGGCATATAAAATAGAGAACAAGGGAAAGTTTGAGGTGCTGGCAAACTGTAAGAAACAAAGGAAGTCGAAGTTCTGGCAGAGGTGGAAGAAGTAGGAGGACAGAAGTAGTCACAGGTCCAGCAGGGTTGGGAGTAGAGAATTACAACTGAACAGATCCGAACAGTCTATAGCGGAGGGTTGGAGCCCTTGAGGTTGGTGCCTCAAAACTAGAAGGATTGGTGTCCTAGGAGTTGGTGCTCTTAAATCCAAGGTTGGTGCCTTGACAAGACAGAGTTGGTGCTCTGGAGGTTGGAGCGTCACAAAAAAGTCCAAGTTGGTGTTTGGCAACATATTGAAGCCATTTATATATATATTGTACTTGATTTATTGCAAAGATTACATTAATAAAAGCATTTATTCCTGTTATCTACTTCTATGTTCCAATTATAAATGTTTTGACTGGTAAGAATAATAATTAAAAAGAAATACTGATTCACCCCTCCTCTCAGTATTTCCAACAGAGCATCAGTGGCATCCTTGGGCACCTCCAACACCCACAACGTTCGTACTCTTTGCCCTACATTGTTGACTTTTATGGGATGATGCACTTGGACTAGCATGCCCCCAACTGGCTTAACATTGATAAAAGGGAAGGAAGTTGATTCGCGTCTCAAAGTAGGATGGTCTCACACCTTGAGTCATGGGAAGGCTAGCAACACCTTGAAAGCTCTCAATTTTGGAGCAAAGACAGACGTTTTGACCACTTGGAGAGCCATGAGACCACTTTTGTGCCCCAAGTCAAAATTGGGGTCCACAAAGGGAGATTGACAAATATCTCAAGGCCAAACCCTAGAGGATGAATTTAGAGGGCGTCTACACACTGAATGGCACCCTTAGTCCTTAACGCTTGCCATAGAAAGATCTACGCATGCATGATGTTAGCATTCTCTCCCTAATGGCTCACATATGTTGGAGAAATTTTAAGTTTTGTCATTGGCTACTAGGTTAGCTTGTGACCTAGTTGGTAGTAGCACATTATTTTATGATTTTTAGGGGCATTAGGCTAAAATTAGGATTCAAATTCCTCATATAAGTAGAGGAATCATTCATTGTATCAAACCATCATCACATCACTTGGATTTTTGGCCTTCCTGAGCAATTTGACTTATTTTCTTGTGGAGGATTTGGAATCTATGAATGCATTTTGACATTTGGAGCTAAATTTGTTATCTTTAGAGCTATTCTTTAGATCGCTGGATGAAATCTTTGCATGTTATCTTGTAAGTGTACTTAATTGTTGAATATCTATTTTCTTCATGTCTAATGTTTTGAATAATGTTGATTCTAGGTAAAGCTAATTGTGCCCTAATTTGTTGAAGATGTATTTAATGCTATTTAGATGATCTATTGCATGCATTACTCATATAACATGTGAATGAATTGTCGTATTGGTGAACTCTTGGTAGCTCTCCCATGAGAAGTCCATTATCCATTGCATAGGTAAATGCTTGATGTTTGGTTCTAGGGGCATCAATTTTTCAACCTCCTTGGAAAATTTTTCGCTGATTTATCACATCATAGACTCCATACTCCCAAGTGACAAGGGACTGGTCCAATTTGTTGGTGATCATATCTTACTTTTCTCCATAAACTCTCTTTTACTCAACTCCTTCAATGCTAAGCTTGCTAACTAGGGCTTGGTGCAAAATTCAAATCCCTAGGCAAGGTGAGTTTGTGGGATTGGAGGGCCTAAACATCAAGGGGATTGCGTTTGCCACAAAATCTATCCTTTGGTGGGCATCCACTTCAATGTTGACCATAAACTTCCTTGCCCTAGTTGTTTGCCCTACGGGGAAACCCTAGTTTGTCTTGCTTCAATTTAGCAGTTTTCTTTGAAGGTTTCATGAACCTTGACCTTGCTAATACACATTGTCGGAAACCTTTTTTCATATTAACCTTTGGTTAATCCAACACTTAATGAATCTATCATACCTAGGTCTTGTGCTCTTAACCAGAGGTGTTTACAAAGAAAGCTAATTGCCTCCTATTGGAGCCTTGAGCCTTTATTGTGTCTTTCTTCTAGAGGGCCTATTCAAGCCACCTCATGTTCTAACATTAGTACATCTATTTTAGGCGACCATTTACATAAATTAGGATTGCTCCCATCAGTGAAAATTTGTAAAGAGCAGGGGGTTTTGGCTCTGGTGATAGTGGGCCACTACCCCATTGTTGTCACTTAGTCTAGTTCTAGTCTTGCAGGGTTCCCCCTCCTAGGCCTTCTAAATTTTACAGCAACAATATTTATTGAGTCATCTATCTTGAGTTACTTGTCACACTCTTTTGACATTAGGAACATGATACTGTATCCCTATTATTCCATTTTTTCTACCTTGTGCTGAGGGGAAGGACCCATGATTACCTTTCTTTTAGTAGGGTACGATATCTGTGTTGTGGCCTAGAAGTTGGAGCACCTTGGTAGCAGTTAGTCTCTTTGGTGACCATCTCACATCTAACAAGGTCAATCATCATCTCACTAGTGACAATCTCACATCTGACAAGGGAAATCATCATTCGGCCTTAATCAAAGGATCTTTGTTGGTGTTCGACTCTAGCACATTTTTCACACTGATAGGTTGTGCTTGTACCTTAGGGCATGTTGACCACTCTGTGTCAATGACCCCATAGCAGTACAGCCGTTTTTTTCGCAAAAGGGATCTATCATGTTTGAGTATTCACATCATTTAGATTTCATCATCAGTGGACAATTTGTTAAAGATGTAAACCCATCCTGCATGGTTTTAATGTAGATGATCTTAGTAAGACTATCGTGTATGTAACAACTTAGGTAAGCATAGTATTTTGGTGATGATTTCTACCCTAGGAGGTTTTTTGTCTCACTAATATGTTTTTGTCTCTAGACACAAATGGTCGACAAAGTTTTTTCCTCCAACCTCACCCCAAAGCTAGGGTGGATTTTGTCTTCAATATATTAAGTGAGTCCTAGTGTTTTTTATCGAGTCCTTGTAAAATTAATTTGGGAATAACCCTAGCTAATTGGCTAGATTATTTTATTACAAATTACTTTGTCTTCTGGATCATATTTTGAGTCGTAAAATTGGGTAGATATTTGAGGGTTTATAACGAATGGGTGTTCCCCCTTCATGCATTAAATTGTAATATCTTGACGTAAAAAATATTTAGTGCATGGTCCTTCATAATTAAACACCATGGCTTAATGTTAGATGGTTGCAAAAACTATTTATCCCCTCACAAGTCAATTAATTAAATTTTTCTAGCAAAATTAAATTAAATCCTAAGCCATAAATTTAATTAATTTTGTGTCCTAGGTAAAATTAAATTCTCCAAAGGTGAAATTCGTGGGTTTTAAAGAAGTTAATTTTTAGAGGTCCCCGACCAAGGGAATATTGAGGAAATAAAAAAATTTTGAACCCTTAAGCCTTGGCGGTTAAGTCAAAGTCAATTTTTTTGAGGGAATTAACTCAAAATAAGTAATTTTGAGTTAATTAAAAATCAATTAAATGAAAAGTTCAAATTTTCCTCAAAAAATAAATAATTTCAATGGTGATGATTAAAGATTAATTAAATCTTTATGAACGGTTGAGATTATTTTGACAGGTATCAAGCCAACTAGCTGTTGGAGAATTTATGTATAAATTAGAGGTCGGTGTCAGTGTATTTTCTCATCCGATCTTTGAATCGTGTACTAAGCTCTTAAGCTCTCTTGTATACTTTTTGGAATTAATGCAAACGTCTTTGGGGTTTCAACTTGCGGTGGTGTTCCTCTTCATGAATTTATGGTAATATGTTTTAATTTCTGCTTAATATTATGTGAAAACTATCAATCAATATCTCTCTTAGAATAATCTGAATACAAGTATCTTATTCAGTTTGTTGGATCTAGGGTAACATTTTTAATTTTGATTAAATTAGCAGGTATCTCTATTTCTTCGAAATTTTATTGTTATTCTATTTCTCTACTTCATTTGATGGTTGATTTAGTGTTTGTAAAAGATTTTTTAGGTTTTCATTGAGCGTTTGGGGATAGTCTTCTGTTGGACCAACGAACTCTCAACACATATTGTTTGAAGAGCCTACCTCATATAAGCTTAAGGATTTATCTAATGATTAATTTTTTTCTGCAGGGTGTTTTTGGGCTAGTATCACTCTAAAAAACGATTTTTTTTTAATATTTTGTGGAAAATTTGATAGATTTCGCTAGTAAAAGCCTTAGATTTTAAGATCTGGGAGTGGAGTTGGACTCGTACTCTTCAGATCTTATAGATCTACAACTTTTGTTCATAGATCTGTAGATATTTTGTATAGATTTGAAGATTTTCTAACTTGGGTTTCTGGTGTTTCTGTTTAGTTTTTGTGTATATATGGGGATCTAGTTATTTTGTTTTTTATTTTTATTTTGCAGGTGCTAATTTGAAGCTTTTTTAAAGAAAATTTTCAAGATCTAAGACAAATCTAGGCCTTGGAGGGCAAGATCTTGTCTAAGAAAATATTTTGTGTGCAGGAAAGAATTTTAATCCGGGTTTGTTCATAAAATTTCTCTGAGATCGTTATAATAATTTTCTGGGATTTTTTTTTTTTTGTTCTTTATTTGTTTTGAATTTTTCATAAATTTTTGGGCTTCATTCTTTGTTGCTAACCTTCACTGCCTACTACGTTTTTTCCTATTTTCTTTCTTTGCTGCAATTTTTCCTTTTTCTCGCTTGCTGCGTTTTTCCTTTCTTATCTGCGGCACTAGCTCAACATTCCTCTCTGCTTCCACGTGGGTACCTCCTTGTTGTCTACATGCAACTCCTAATCCCTGCGTTTTTCTTCTCTTTTCCCTCAGATCGCAACTCCTCTACATAGTTTCCTCTCCTATCTTCCCGACGTCCATTTCTCCCTTGCGCGCAATCCCCTCTCCTCCTACGTCTTTCCCGAGTTGCCCTTCTCCGCGTTGCTTTCCTTTCGTGCAACCTCCTGTTTGTCGCTTTCTCCCGCTGCCCGCTTCTTGCTCTTCCTCTCACTGCTATTCCTTTGTGACTTTTCCTTAACCCCACATCCTTCATTTCCCTTGTTGCCCCAGCCTCTGCCCTCTCCATTCGCGTCCCTCCTTCCAGCTCTTCCGCTGCAATCCGACCTGCACACGAAACTCTCCCTCGACCTCTCTTCCCTTTCTCCTCTCTTTTGCGTATCTTCTCTCTTTCGCTGTCTTTCGAAAACCCTACGTTTCATTCTTTGTTTTAATGTTTTGTTAGGGTTTAAGTTAAAAAAATGCAAAAGAAATTGATTTTTTTTTTTATTTGCGTGCTTTCCATTTCATTTTGATTTGCTTGCTTTTCAATTTATTTTGTTTTTTTTTTAAACAAAAGAAAATTTTAAAGTTTTGATTTTAATATTTTTTTGAGTGTGGCTTTGATGTTCCTAAAGAATTAAATGAAAAGAAAATTTTGTGGTTTCACATTTCAAATTTAAATTTTTATGTGGCCTTTGGCTCATTAATTTTTTTTTTTTTTGTTTAATTTATTAAGTTGCCATATTAAAATTTTAAGTGAATTTGTGAAAGGAATAATATAATTTTTTTAATCTAAAGTTCCTTCTTGGGGTTTTTGTGTTATGAGTTTGGGACTTTAAATTTTTTAAAGGGAAATTTTGTCGTGTTAAATTTTTTTAAATTTTTCTATAGTCAAGGCACACCTAAATATTTTTTTTCTTGAAGTTTGACTATAGGAAAATAATAATTTTTTCTAGATTGAAGCACATAAGAAAATCATTTTAATTTTAGAATTGCTTGAAGTGTTTAGCATTTGAATTTCATGGTTCTTCATGGTAATTTATTTTCGGAATTTAAGTGCATGATACGTTTTATAATCATTGACATTGGGTTTTGAATATTTTTGTGCTTGACATCTATCGATATTGCTCGTCGTTTAATTAACTCTAGGCGTGGTTTTGATTACTTGAATTATTAGATATTTATTGCATTTTAAATTCTTGAGATTTTTTCAAGTAATTGTTAAGTTCTCTTTCATGGAATTGTGGTAAATTGCATATCTTTTGTTTTTTAATCTGAGTATTTTTGAGCATCTATATAATTGACATTGATATTAAAAGATTGTGAAGAATTTTTTGTTCTCTTTGAGCTATAACTGCATTAAAAAGATTTGAAGTGATAAGCTTGTGATTTAATTGGGCATTATAATGTGATATTTTAAACATATTGCTGAGAAGTTTATATTTCAGTCTAGTAAAGTGAACATTCATTTTGGTGATTAAAGACTCTGGCTTATAACTCTTAAATAGATCGTGGCCTAAGCACTTTCAATCCTTGAATCTAGCTTCATCATCGTTCCATCTTCTAATCGTCTTGTGCATTTGCATATTAGGTTAGCCTTGCATAATTAAAATTTACTTCCAAGCATAAGCTTGGTTGATAGAAAGATAAGTACCCATCCATATTTGCTTGAGAAGCATGCTTTTAATAGCACTTAAAACGGTGACCTTGCAGTGGTCAGAGCCACAGGTCTCTGTAGTGCCGGAGGCACTGGGTATTCTAGATTTTTAGGAGAGGTATCGTTAATCACACCTTAGTGTGCTTCACCTTATCTTGTCTCTACCATTTACTAGGGAATCAGGCTCAATATAGAAAGGATCGAAGGGTTAAAACTTATATAGGCATTTAACTAAAATTAACCAAGATATTTGCATCTCACATTAGTTTTATGATTTTCACTTCATATAAGATAGTTATTCATCCAAGCAGCAGTTGTTCATCAATTACTTGTTCCTAAATTTCGTAGCAAGATAGTTGACTCCATAAGACACTGGTATCAATTGTTTAAATCTAATCGAATCCTATAAGTCTCGTTGAATCTAAAACAAGTACTTGGTTGCTTGACTGTGTCTCCCGAACTAGACGGTTCCCAACTAGTTCTCCATTCCATTTCCGTAGGGACTAACCCCCTTAGCTTGCTATTGGGAGACAACTTAAATGGAGAGATTGGGGATCAGGGTAACAACCCCTAATCTAAGCCGTTGTTGCGGTGCCTAGACATTTTGTGCGATGACAGGGCCCATTAGCCTTATTGGTGGGTTCCTTTGCACTTGAAGATGTTTTCATTATTGACATCTAACTAGGTGACTTTCTCTCATGTGTTGACATTAATACATTTTCCATTGGGAGGAGTGTACATGATGGATGGGTAGCTGGTAACAGTATTAGATGGGTATATGTGGGTAAGATCTCTTTTAGTTGATCAATAGAGGAACCATGCTCATTTTTACTCCATTGATTACAGGAGAGGCACATTGATTTGCAAATTATTTACATAGATTATCAGTTACCATTCATACATATAGGTGCAGAGATCTTGAGGTTCTTGACATCCCTCAGGGGGATCATGTCCTTTTGAATCACAAATGTTAAACCCCAGATTTACTCCCTCACAAACTAGAGGATTAATGGTTGGCATACCTCATCATCTTGGTGTTTAGAGTATGATTCTAAAGAAAATTTTCATGAGCTAGAGGTTGGTTCACACAGAGTCCAATTGTAGGATGTTTTAGTGATACAGTTGATGTTCAGAGTTGGGTTTTAGAGGTATTCTCTATGTCTTCCTTAAGTTTTGGAGAGGATTTTCTATTTTTAGCAATTATATTTTTAAGGAGACAAAGTTCAGAGCCCCACATGGTAGTTTTGATTATATATTTGAGTCCTCAACATCTCAGGATTCCAATGAGCTTTTTTTAGATTACATGCATGACACTTTCTTTAGTAGCTTCAATTTATAGACTTTCCTGTAAGAGATGATTGTATATTTGAGGTTGTTGCAAGCTCTCATGATTTTGATGAGCTATTTTCAGATTGTTGAATTTTGTAGCTATGGCCGGTCTTCATAATTAATATTTTAGCATTTGAATTATGTAAGACAAGTTCTTCATGTTATTTTTATTTTATCCCTTGAAATATAATTAATATAGGAAATGTTCTTCATGTTTGTTGTAAAAGAGAAAATTTGAATTTCAAAAGGTTGAATTTTTGGCTCCAAATGGCAAGTCGGCCCTCAAAAAGGTGAAGTAAGCCCCAGTGAAGAGACATGCCCATTTAGGCTCTTGGAATGCCTATATATAGGCCATTCACTCTCGTCAATAGAGCAAGAAATTTAGATGAACTTTGAGGAAGAATTCAGATCTGAGGCAGAGAGAAGTCAAATCTAAGGCAGAGAGTAAAGGTTGAATCTAAGGCCAAGTATTGGTTGAATCTAAGGCAAAGGTAGGACAATTCAAAGGCAGTGTTTTTGAGCAACAGGACCAATCTTCTTTGGGCATAGTAGGAGGCCGAATGTTGGCCCTAGCAGAACAAATCAGGGTGAGGGTATTGGACAAATTTATGACTTGTCATAAGCGCTGGTTGACCAGGTTTGACCAAGGCTACATTCCTAACCCGTTTGACTTTCTATTTGACTAGAAGATTGTATCTCTGTTGAAATTAATGATTTCTCTAAGAAAAAGGTTGCTAGGTTTTTCCCCATGTGGGTTTTCCTTGAGTAAATTCTTGTGTCTTGTTTGGCTATCTGTTTATGATCCTACTGGCATTTTGTTTCTACTGTTGAGATCTTCTTTGTTTTTTCTTTATGATGAATTTTATTGTAAGAAAAGATTAAAGTAAGAAATCATAAGAGGTAATTATCAGTTAGAAGCAACATTGCACGAAGCAGTGACGAAGCGGGGATGTAGAAGCGTCATTTCCCAAAAAATATAGGAAGCGAAGCGTCATTTCCCAAAAATATAGGAAGCGAAGCGTCTACTATATATATATATAATTTTTATATTTTTTTGTATTTATATTTAAAAAAAAATCCCAAATCCCAAATTAGTTGTAGAAGACATGAAAACATGCATATTTTTACATAAATCAAGATAGATATGGCATCCATGATTCCATTGTACGTCAATGATTAATTATTCGAGCATTGACCATCTAGATTCTAGAAATTATAAACATACATCAAATTTTTAAGCATATTATAAAACATAAAACATTACTGTCAACATTAGTCATGTCCAAAATTCAAAGATTAATGTTTACAAAATAGGTCACTTGGCCACCACCAAGACTCAAGTACACATGAACTAGGAAGAGTAAGACAAAAAAGTTCAAATTCACAACAAGCCTACAAGTCTAATCTATGACAAAAGTAGTAAATTGTGAATGTATCTACTAATCTCTCCTCCTTCCACCACAAACCCGACGTGAGCGTCCACGTGGTGGCAATGAAGAAGATGGTGGCTCTGGAAGTTGTGGTAGTGACTATGGAACTGATGAAGATGAAGCCCCTGCTATTGGTGTTGAAGCATCGAACTTGGAAACCAAGGGACTAGATGGGGGTGGGATATCAACTTGATCATCGTCATCCTGAATAAGAGCATCCTCCAATTGCTCTAATCGCAACACTCCATCCTCCAAATTGGGCTCTTTTGGATTTCTGTCCCAAACATTAAGGTCTTTATTAGTCTTTGCATTATCACAGTAATGGGACAACAATTGCGAGTTGTAGTGAACATAAACCAAGCTCTTCGCCTGGTCGAAATTTAACTTGTTCCTTTTAACACTATGGATGAAATAAGAGGTCCAACACCTCTCTGCAAAAGAAGTGTTTACCACCTGTGATAGCACCCGCAATGCCAAAGTTTGTAGAAGTGGAGTAGCACCTCCATACATGTTCCACCACTCAAGAGAAGAAAAATTCTCTCGATCTCTAATTGCATGCATGCTCCAAAATGGACCAGTGCTAAGTGTATAGCTGCTGAAAAGTTTCCGTACCATGGCAACCTCCTCCTCATTAGGGACTAATTTATCCAGTGCTTTCATATAACCAGATAGAACCTCTGGATCTAGGTGTGGTTTTTTCTTGCTCTCCCCCCAAGTGCTGGTGTTGAAAGCCATGATGGATGATAGTATTTAGGTGTCAGAACATATGCTAAGGCATAGAATGGAACGTTTAGCATATTGCATCATTTTTCCACTTCTGCATGAATATAATTGTACAAGATGATATCTCTAAGCTTGACAATGTCTTTAATCTGCCCCAACATGCATACACCTACCTCCCCAATTATTGGCCGATCTGAATATGCAAACTTGATCATGTAATAAATTGGTTTGGTGAATTGCAAAACATATTTAATGTGTGACCAAAAGTACATGTCAAGAATAGTGTGCTTGGCTACATTAACACCATCTCTATCACTATTAATTTCCTCCCATGATTTAGAGGTCACCATATTAGTTAAAGTGAGGTAATAACTTGCAAATCTTGTTTTTGCAAGTTTAAGCAACTGCAACTTGGAGTAAGTGCCATAAAAGTAGTTTACCCTTGTATGCCCTGTGATAAATTTAATGAGTTGCTTCCCTCTCTTGTAAAGCTCATTAATCCATCTACATTTTTTATGCTTCACAATATCATGCATCAAAAGGTTCAATGTGTGCACCAAACACCTAGACCAAAAGATGTGTGGCTGAGTATGCTCAATAATTTTCCCTACTGCCTTACAATTTGTTGCATTTTCAGTGATCACTTGAACCACATTATTAGGACCAACATCTTTGATTGATTGCAATAGGAGATCTACAATGTTTTGGGAACTTGCACTGATGGAGGAGTCATGACATGTAATAAATACTGCACCACTAGCAAAAACACCAAGAACATTTATCAAATGTTGGTTTCTAACATTTGTCCACCCATCTGAAACAATGATTACCCCACAATCCACCCACTCATTTGTAAAACGCATTAAAGCTATTTGAACCATTGCTTTTTCTCTTTCTAATAAAATTGTTCTAGCTTTCTCATAGTTGGGGCTCTTGTATCTTTTTGGGGCTTCATTGATGGGCTTAACCATATCATGCCAATAGGGAGAGAGAAGCACATTAAATGGTACACAAAGAAATCGGACTATCTTTCCATCCACATCATCCCTCCTAGCAACATTCAGGAAATCGCCTATTGTTCTTCTACTTTCAGAGGTTGCAAAAGTACCATGAGGAGATGAGCTACCAAATCTAGAGGTTGCACTTGACTCAGACTGCGTTTTTTGTTTCTTGTTTCTTTGTTGTGTAGTCTCCGCTATTTGGATGTATTTTATTCTTTGTTTAGTTGAAACACTTGGGCAAATTTGTATCCCAACACCTTTTTTGTCATCACTATCCAACACCTCACAAAGATGCCTCCTCACACGGGTATATGAACCATCATATGGTTTTCTTCCATGACAACTATGAGGGCACAAAAACTTGTAGCTTCCACCACCTTTTCCCCCTTCAAGTTTGGTCACATAGTTCCACTAGGGTGTCAATGTAGCTTTCCCCTCTAGTGTTTCTGTGTTCTTTTCAGGTTCATCCCCTTCCTCCTCATCATACATTGGGTAACTCATATGGGGCCACTATCCTCTTGTTCTTCTTCCCTTTTATTCCTACTCCCCCTTGCCATCATGAAAACCAAAAGTGGAATGATACATAGAAGCCAAAAGAACACCATCTTGGAATATGAATATAGGTGGTGGACAACCTGCAATTAAATGAACAATAAGAAAGAATGGGAAAGAGTAGGAGAGGGAGGACAAAAAATACAAACAACAATGAAAAAAAAATGAGGGAGTTTGGGGTTTGCACTTACCTCTTTAGCTCTTGTAGATGGAAGCCCTTCTTCACTCCTCCCTTTACTGCTCCTAGCTCCTCCTTTAATCCTCCAAGCTCTCCTCAAGTCTCTCTTCTCCAACCTCTCTTCTTGTCTCTTTCTCCTCTCTTCTCCAAGCTCTCCAAAAATACAAGAGTGAGGAAATGAGAGGAGAAAAGGAGTTTTATTCCCCTCATTTTTTTCCCTAGTCCAAGCTAAACCCATCCCCAACCATAGTTAAGCAATAAATAAATAAAAAACAAATTTGTGGGCCCGACCTACAAAACCGCCTGGCAAACATCATAACACTCAGGATCTGCCCAGAATCGCCCTCAATCGGTGGCGGATCTGATGTTGGAGCCACTATTTAGACGTCCGAAACCGCGGATTGGGCCGACACGGTTCCGACAGTTCAGGAAGCGTGTTTTCTGGCCCGATCCACGGCTTCGGATTTCCCGAATAGCGGTTTTGGATTTTCGAACTGTGGTTTCAGAGTTGGATCGCCCATAGATCCATACGGGCTGTGATTTTGGCTTTTGATCCAGGGGGTGGCGTTTCTTGCAATACTGGTTAGAAGATCCTATGAAAAATCGACATGGTATTGGAGTGTGAGTGAAAGAGCAACCAACTTGTTTCAAGTTAATCTTTAGGGTTTGTTCTATCCCTAGTCCAACTCTGGTTGTAAAGAGGACATAAAATATTCCTAAAGGAAACCAATATTTGTTTCATCTGTTTGTGCTCTAGAAGATCCATTCTGCCTATATGATCTATGCTAAAATCCTAAACTTGTGATGGTTAAGAAAAAGGCCGAAGTCTGTAGATTGTAGTGCAAATTGTAGAAGGCCGAAAAGCCTTGGTGCAAATTGCAAAAAGTCGAGAAGCCTCAAAAATGATAAGGCTGTTACAGAGGTCTGAGAAACCTCAGGATTGGTTGCAAGGAGGGTCAGAAGTCTCAGGAAGGTTGAAAATCTTAGGTGTAATCTCAAGAAGGCCAAAAACCTCAGTTGTAATCTTAGGAAGGATGAAAGCCGTAGGTGTAATTAGATCTAAGTTCATTCGTGACCCAAGTTTGTTGATGAAGTAACATCTTCGATTGATCTTACTCTGAAATTTCTGAAGCCAGCAAAACAAGAATTTGAGTTTCCATGAATTATAATCTCAGAGAGCCTATGTGAAATTCACTAGCTTGGCAAAGAAATTCAATATTGGTTGATCCATTTTGTTTGAATTGTGACTCAAGGGTTGACAACAATGACAACCTTGTACAATTTCAGTGATTGTTACAAATAAAGGTAGCAACATTAATTTGATTTGTGGAGACATTGATCACTTATATAATCTTGAAGATTTGTGGAGAGACTGATCACCTATACAATCATTGATATGGTGATAAGCTATTGATGTATTTGTACTTGGAAACATACTTGAATTCAATGGTGGTGAAATCCGTGGTTGTACCTTACAGGAATAATGTTGAGTATCATAAGGATTGTTGAATTCTCCTAAGGACAGGGATTTTACTGAGATGATACTTTTGTTTTTGAAGGAAGAACCCTTGTTGAGATTTTGGTTTAAGGATTTGAGGATGTTTTTACAGGCTCTTAGTGTGGTAGGAAATGTTGGCAATTAGGATGACTTCCAGGATGTTGGAATTCGACAATATTATTTCTACTGATGACCAAGATGCCTCATAAAATCAAAGAAAAGTTGTTTGCAAAAGGAAAGTATGCCTCTCATAATTGGTAAACAAATTCTTAGTCCATTGATCACAGATATGTTCAAGTAATACAACAAAGATGAACGTTAGTACATTCAACTATTCTGTGAAGACCTTGTAACATATCATGTTATCGATACAAGCACACTGTAACTATGTTTTTGAGATATGATAGTTGAAATGAAATGAAAGCCTTTGAATTATCACAAGAGAATTGGACTGAGTATGCCATGAATATTTGACTTCTTGAAGTTTTGATGTGGGATGAACATTTCCTTGATATATGTTCAATAGAATACTATGAAATTGTAGTCTCTAATGCTGTGACAGAGTTTTGGTGCCATTACTTGTATGGAAGAAATATGGTTATCACTAAGAAAGATCCTCACTAAGCCAAAGGGAGTTAAAAAGGCCATTAGAATGATCATATGCATGTAGTATTGTAGGGTTTCCTGAATCAAATTGTTGCTATGATGATCTTTTAAAGAAATTATTCAACCTTGAAAAGTTTGGCTTTGAACACAAGCAAGAAGATCCTTTGTTAAGTCAGATTGAACATTGAAAGGGATAAAATTCAGTTTTGGGAAGAAGGACATTCACAACATGGTTGCAAGGGAGTGCCCCCCCTTCGAATCACTCTCGGAGTGCACTTCGAGTGGGAGCGAATCGGGAGTGACCTAGGAGATGCTCCCAAAATTTCCTCGTTAGTATTGGAGACCAAAATTTCTTGAACGATAAGGACAAAGTATTACTGCTGTTGCAATAATTTCGAAGAGGACAAGATATTGGAAAGGCTAAGTCAGCGCTAGAATTGAAGATTATCCTTATAGAATCAGTGGCCAAAAGTCTTATAGTTTACTGGACCAAAGGACCTTGTCATGAATGCAGAAGATGTCTTGCACATGCTGCTAGTATCGTACTGTTGAGATTGTGATTGGCTGAGATATATTGCTGGTACTAGGGTACTATTCATTGATCCTTGATGATTGAGCCAAAGGAGTGAGGGTTTTTCACCTTAAAGAAACAAATTAATTTAATACATGATAAAGTTTGTTACAAAGTGCATTTGGAAGTTTTAGGGTTTGTAAATCCTAACCAACTAGAGGGTCTAGATAAGATGTTGTAGATCTAATCCAGAAATATATGAAAATATAAGATAATGCAAATAAACCCAAGAAATAAGATAGAAATAGATAGAAATGCTTCTTTATTGATCAAACCTTTAAGGTAGGGAAACACCATACATTCACTCCTTAAGGAAGGAGAATACTAAACAAGCCATATACCTGTTCATACAAGAATACTTCTCTTCATATCCATCCATGTGGAGTCTCTAGTCTCTATATAGGCCTCATACATATAATACCATGCATCATTACCATGGTTTACTCATACCATCAACTAATACCATGGGCCCATTACATTATTATTAACTACTTGTGGTCCCTTACATGACATGGGTTAACCACCTTATTTATTACTATGGCCCATCCCATTATTACATTATTACCTTGGGTACCTCCCTCGGTACCCCATATTACCCCCCCTAGGTATATAACATAAGAAATCCCTAGGGTTTGTGGATAAAACCCTAGAGATGGAGCTATATTACCATTTCCGCTAAAAGAAGAAACCCTAGCTCTTGCAAGGAAGGAATGACATCATGCTGATGTTGAGGATGAGGTTGACAAGATGGATGCAAGAAGGGCAAGATCAAGAGGACGCTGATATTTACCTACAGTCTTTAAAATATAATTACTTGATAAGTCTCTTCATTGATTGTTGTTGTTGTTATTACTATTAGTTAGCCTCTTGGCTTTATTTTCTTTTGCTAGGTTGTAATTGTTTTTCCATGACCTCCTAATGAGTATTGTAGCTACATAGCGAAGGTTGCCAAGGCTTTGGCAGCAAATGGAAGTAATGGAAGAACGAAGTAAAGCTTATGACAAGAGGACTCTCCCAGAATTAGTGATTTGTATTAAGATATATTGTACTAGATAAGATCTGAGGTCAGAGGGATTAAGCAAATTAACAAGTTTGAAATATATTTGGATTATACCTATTGACATTGCTAGATGTTGCCAACATAAAGGGAGTCTTCTTGTTCAAGAATGTAACTAGTGTCGGTCTTCATAATTGTATTTGAGTCATAATGTAATGTATTTGTCTAAAGAAAGGAAAATAAAATTTTATTATAAAAGGAAATTGACATATTAAAGCATGGGTTTCATGCTTGGGTCAATGTTTTCTAGGTCAAAGCCTCCATTAAAGGCTTCTAGGTTTTGTATTAGGTCAATAAAGTCATTGTTAGTTTATTAGACCCTTCTTGGGCTTTTGTATCATGTAAAAATTATTATTTTTGAGTCAAAAAGAACATTTGTCACCTCCACACCAAGTCGGCCTGGATTAGGGCTATTCGACTTAGCTAGAAAGCTATAAATAAGAAGGAATTTGACCTTTTTGACACACACTATGAAGATGTTTGATCTACAAGAAAGAGAAGCAGAAAAGGAGAGCGAGATTGCTGAAGAGGAAGAAGATTAGCTGGGAAGACCTAAATCAAGCTTTTGGGCATTCTATCTCTCACACGTGTGAAGTTACTAGGCTGTTGTTGGGACCGAAATTTTGAAATTATTGCAGGTCCAAAGTTCTGAAGCTGGGGGGCCTAAAATCTGTACCTGGGCACCGAAATTCAGGATCGAAGTTGCAACTGTGAAGCTAGTACTTGGAGACTTTGGTAAGGATCATCTACAAGAAGGAAGGGCTGACGTGGTGGTTGGAGAAGGTCTTTGTCTAGGTCTAAGAGGTCTTGGATTGTCTCATTTTGATTTGATTCTACTAGTGGAAGAGTTACAGGTTTTCCCCTGTAGAGGGGGTTTAGCCCTGGCTGAGCGCCTATATGTGGTGTTCCTAATCTTCATGTTTTGATTTGATGATTGCTTGATGAAAAAGAAGATGAAAGAAGAAAATAAACAAAGTTAATAAGAACATAGGAATATCACAAGTAATTATCAATATAAGAAAATCTTTCTTCGTTTCTGATTTTCTAACACTCCTCGATGTGAAGTCCCAATTAGACCTCACACTGTTTGGAGTAGAAGCCCCATCCAGAGTATCAACCCAACCACCATAACTTAAGGTTTTCCTTGGTTCCAATGGATAACATAAGAGATTATACACATAACCTTTGAATAAGCAAGTTGACACTGTGAAACATCAATTGCAATTTGTAAAAGGAAGCCTTCATGAGAGGGGTGACATGAGTGAATCTCTAGATGGAAAGTAATAGTACTATTCTAAAAGAGGCACACAAGAGCAAGGAAAGATTCTTTAGTAATCTAGCGAAGTAGTTCACATAGACACAATGATCATTAAAGCAAATACAACACACCTGCAACAAGATAAGCACCAAAGCCAATGAAGTAGTTCAATTTCGTTAGTATGTATGAAAATAACATATATCGCAAACATCCAAAGAATAGTCTTAAAATATTTACGATATATGCATGAAAATGTGTTGGCTCATTGAGCTTCTGATTATTAAGTGAAAGATCCAAGTACACAGTTACATTGATGAGACACTAGTTCCAATAGTGGAACTTTAAGTCACTTCGTCCTTCACCAAAGGATAGTTTTTCTCTCCTATGCCAAGTTAGAGAAGCCAAGACTAGCTCTCCAAAGCCTAAGTCTCCAAAAGCCCTTTGCTTGGGTTACGAGGTTTCTTTTATAACAAGTGGAATGACCTTTCATTTCTTGTTATGAGTCTTGAGCTACCCTCATGACTAGTGTTACTTGGGAGCGGGAGCGAAAACGGGTGCAGGAACGACATTTTCAAAAGCTCCCGGTTTGGGACCGAATCCCGGACCGTTTTTTTATATAATATATAATTATATATTTTTTATATTTTTATATTTTGATACGTATATGTCAACAAAAACATGTAGAATGATGAATTAGATATAAAAAAACATAAAAAAACATAGATTGAACCATATAACAACAATCATCTAGAAGTTATCATCTTCATCAACCACGTCCACAAGTTAGTAACATAGTAACATACAACATATTGAGTCTCATGAGTCATCAATCTTAAAGTTTCAAGCTTTCAAAATTCAATATATAACATTTATCATCATTGATCACCAAAGTTGTACTTGTAAGCTAAGTGTAACCATTACAACAAATAATATTTAACATGAAATGAAATGTTATAAAATGAAATGAAATGAAACAACTTTCAACTTTCATGAAGCATCTTCATTACTAATGAGTTATAATTGCCAACTTCAAACTTAAATTGTCATATATTGTTTAAAAAAATATCATAATAAATATGAAAGATTCTTGCCACCACGAGAGATGTCTAATTTTTAGTCTTGTTGGAAAAACAGGATCTTTGTCATTAATATCACCCTCTAAGCATTAATATCCAGAGGTATCTTTGTCATTACCTCTGTATCTGTATAGGGATCTTTGTCATTAATATCACCCTCTAAGCATTAATATCCAGAGGTATCTTTGTCATTACCTCTGTATCTGTATAGGGATCTTTGTCATTAATATCACCCTCTAAGCATTAACATGAGATAGAAAAAGCATAGCATGTCAAGTCAAGATTTTGTTTGAGTGATGCGTACATTTTTAGGAGGGTCATGATAGAGGAGTTCGACAACCAAAGTCACTAACATCAAGGTACATAGAGGGATTGGTGCTCTTGATTAAATACAAGTTCCATACCCTAATACAAGACGAAATTCAATGGAAACATTGCAATCCCCCAATCCTGAAATCCTGAAAAACTGATAAGTCTGCTGGATTTTGAATGAAATCTAAAATTCTACTTTCTCGATATGAAATCCAATGAGGCCAAAACCACTCTCAAACATCCTGAGTCATTTCATGGTAATGTTAAATTCTTTAAGTAAAAGTGACCTCCTTAATCTTCATTTTCATCCTTTTACTTAAATTTTTAACATTATCATGAATAGCATATCAATACTAGGGACATAGACTTGATCATTAAGCTGCCCCACTCATAAATTATTTGTTTCTTTAAAAAAAAATTGCATGTCGGACATTACTACAAAAAAAAAAAAATTGCACAAAAAGAAAAATGCTCCCAAAAACGCTCCTGAAAAGGCAGGGAGCGAAAAAAAAATTAGGGAACGCGCTCCCGAGTTGCTCCCACCTGGAGCGCGGATTGGGAGCGGGATCGAAGGGGGAGGGGCGTTCCCCCGCAACACTGGTCTAGATGGTATAAACATTTGCACATTCCTTGTTATTAAGTCTATATTTGCGTCATAGGATACAAGATCACCATAAACTGATTCAAAATCTTTCAAAAATAGATGGCTGCTCATAGGTATTCCAGCAGGCACCCTTACGAAGTTTATATTTTATGAAAGTGGATGTTACATATGCTTTAAGAGTTAACAAGTGCATGTTATGAGTTGTGAACTTGGCCGAGATGCTGTATTTGTTGAAAAAGTCCTCTGTCTAGCAATAACCACCGAGCAACTAGATGGAATGGTATTTCTAACCTAGGATAAAGGATTGAAAGAGGCATGTAATATACATTGGCATCTCTCCCCATATTTTGATACTTGAGCAGCTTCCTTTCAGACAACCAATTAGCTTAAAGTACCACAAAAGCTATTAAAATCACTATCTCACTATTTGGAACATCACAAGAGTACCTTACTGGCATCCTCCTCTCTAAATGAGGACATATCTTGTAGTTAAATTTCTCCCTGCCATGTTATATCTCCATTAGTACTAGTGCAAGAACTTTCTGACATGCCATAGAGAGAAACAAGCAGGAACACAACATATTAAGGTTCGATAATCATCCTGTTCATATAAAAATCAAGGTGGTGTGCCTTGTAGATAGTTATTCTCAAGGATTTCCTCGATATCAATGGATTGGAACATCTGGCTTATAAAATTCAAGAGATACAAAGAATGCATACATAACAAGCAATTTATTACTCAAGTCATCGAAGCTGCAATCTATCAAGAGAAAAGTTATTCCCTCACATGGAGTACTTGTCCATAACAAGCATAGAATGGAAAAAGAAATGAAAGTCAAGTGCATTAACATTTACCAGTGACAAAAAGCAGTGAATAGACTTTTGTAAAAGATAGCAGATTAATATACTGAAAGGCACTCCAAGAAGCACTAATCTAAGTCAAATCAAATACAAAATAAAATGAATGCAAAGGTAAACTTTGAGTTCAAAGTATAAAATGTTTTAAAGACAACTGAGTTCAAGCAGAATGTTTAGATAGTGGATACCTTAGTAGAAAACAATATCATACGGTGACCATATACCAAGAAATAACATCAGTGTGTCTGCACAATATTGTAGTGCCCAAAACAATGATCCCTACTGCAATATGCTGAGTGTGAAACTCCACAACCTTAGCTGTTTGTGTCTTAAAACAGTACATGACAAACAAAATATATAGTATGGCAGATGTATCCTAAGAATATAAAAATAAATATTGAGCAAGTTCTCCAAAGGAGTAAGTCATCCTGTAAAAAAATTACAACTTTTACCTTGTTGATGCACAATAAACAAGATTCTTTCTTTCAAGCACACCATCCAATTGCAAGCACTCAACCTGCAATCGAGGGGCATCAACAAACATTAAAGATTTTAATTTGATGTAATATAACACTAACTATAATAAATGTGTTTTAACTTTTATTTGGTATATCAAGGAACATTGCCAAACCATATACTGTTGACAACCAAACAGAATAAAATTCAATTACACAACAATGTATAGTGCAAATCAAAGATCAGAAGCCAACTGAACCACTTTCAAAACAAGCATAGATGGTCCAAACTGGATTTGAAAATGCAAGAGGTTTCCTAGAGTATCCTTAAGCATCATAAGTTATAATTAAGAACCCTCTTAGGTGACAATGGAGGGGGATTACATTTATAACTCTTCAAGAATTAAATTACTTAGTATAAACAACAGCATAATTATACCGTTAAAAGTTCTCCCTCTTCTTGCAAGTAAAATTCAAATTGGAATGTATATCTGACAACTATCTGAATATAAAGAAAAAAAATCAAACAGTATATTTATTATTTGCAAGGGAAGGACAGCTTTATAGATGGAGTTAATGTATTGTTCGTTGTAAATATGAGATGTATTTTTTAATTTCAAAACCAAGAAAAAAAAACTTTACGGATGGTGTTACTGTCCCTTTTTACCTCACACAAAATGGCCATCCATTTTTGCCCTCAACCCCCATCATCCAGAATTTTGAAATTGTTAAGACCCCCAAACCTCATCTCCTCCATATCGCCAGCATATACACTTCCACAGCCTTTGACTACAATGGCATATTTTACAGGCAATAGTATATCATCTACCATATATCTATTTGTTTAATATTGTGGAACTTAATGCATTGTAATCAAAACACAGATAATTAATTTTTAAGCAATAAATGAAAAATATTAACTCACCAAATCAAAACCTTTCTCTCCTATGTACCTCAAAAATGACCTCATACTTCAACTTTTCTATGCAAGAGGAAGGCTTAGCAGCAGGGGGGGACTAACAGGTAAAGATTTTGAAGCATTACATTATTCAGTATAAACTATCACATCTTTATAACTTTATGTTCAAAGAACTAGATTATTTTGTATAAACAATAACATATGTATACCTTTGAAGCATTAGATTTGGTATAAACCATCACATAAATGTACACCAAAGACTGTACATCTTTTAACTCGTGACCTCTGTTGATGATTATAGCAGCAGTTACGTACTTCTGCATAGGCTAAGTGTCAAGCATGCAGTAGTCCAAGAACTTTCTAGCAGCTTGCTCATGTTGATTGAGTGTCTATTATGATATTTTTCATAAGTCAGAGCACATTAATTAATTAGTTGATTAATGTTGGTTATTGGGCTAAGGTTGTATAAGGAAAAGTAAATCACTTACTTTAGTGATCAAGATCTAACCTCAACTATTGATCTCAAGTGCGATAGGATTTAATAGTTTCTTTTAATTCTAGCTATCGATCACCTTGGACATTAGGGTTTGAGATCTAGCTCAATGAAGAATTATAAAGAAAGCCTAATGGAAAGAGGAATACATTACAATTGCAAGTAATTTGAAGATTTCAGAGAGATTTTCTCAAATGAAGAATGAGAGACTTAAGGCTGAAGAGAAGAAAAAGTTTGCAGATGTAAAATTTTGGAGAAGGAAACCCAGTGGAAGCTGAAACTGTATGAGTTACAGGCCACCAAAATTCGCAGAGGCCGAGATCTAGCTCCAAAAGGTTTACATAAACTGAGAGAAGGCCACACATGCGACGACTGAGCTAAATTCTGGCCACAGGTGTGGATAATACAGCTCGTGAGCCGCACGTGTGACAGCTAGCAGAGAGGAAGCTGTGTGTGGGTGTAGTTCGGGTTTTTCAGGGAGCCAAGTTTTCCGGGTTCCAATTCCTGCAAAAATCATGAATTTCTTTGTGGGCCATTTTCCCTGTAGGGGAGCCCAAAATTATTCTGAGAAATAAAAGTTAACGATAAATAAGAGGGTTCATGTTTTCTGCTGTGTGACTGATTTTCTAATTGTTAAAATTGGCAACTAGGGCCAAACTCCATGTGGGTCATCTTATTAATGGCAGCTGATATTTTTCTTGGATCCCTCTCATCGAGAGGTGTAGGATTGATCTAAAGATCATCCGATTCCGATAAGTATTCATGGAGATATGAATTTATTTGTGTTATGGGACAATTTGTCAAAGTCGGCCAGCGACCAAAATAACCCCACTTGTGCTCAACGTTTTAGTATAAATAAAGGAGGACTTCAAGTCATTTATACACTCATCCTCTTCACGATCTCTTCCTCTCCACTTGTCTTTGGGTTTTGGTGGGAGGAGAGACCTAAAGAGGATACGCTGCCCTAGAGGATGCCTATCCTATACGCTGTCATGAAGGAGACCTCTACGCTGCCCTAATGAAGATCAAGCTTCAGCCATGGAGAGATATATATGCTGGACATCTAGAAGCAGGCCGTATAGACGCAGTCAAGGAGGATCCTTATACGCTGTATAAAGGAGGCCTTAATAAGCCCTAGCTGCCGTCACAAAAGAGGCATAGCCACAGTTGGAAGGAGCCCTACTCAAGCTCCTATTACACAGCAAAAGAAGGTCTAAATACAGCCCTATATCCACAGTTGAAGGAGGCTTCTATACGCTGCACAAAGGAAGACTAAACACTGTCAAAAGAGGCCCAATCTATCTGCTGTTGAGGAGCCCTAATCCACAATCCTGAAGGAGACTTATACGCAGTCAAGGGAGGACCTATATGCTGCCTGAAGAAGCTCCTCCTAAACGCTGTCAACGAAAGGTCTTAGACACAATTTAGGATGATGCCCTAGCCACTGTTATGTGCATCCCTTATTCCGCAGCAAGAAGACCTTATACACAGCTCTAAGAGACCTGTTACAGTCATCTAAACAGCTGTCATAATGCCACCTTGCTGTAGGTAACAGTGTGGCCTATTTAAGGACTGTTTGGGCAAGTTAATGTTATTCTTGAGGGGCAGTAGAATCCGCAATAAGGAGGAACTAGAGGTTGCTGTTTTAGGGCTGTTTGGATCCCTAAGCTACAACCAAGAAGTGCCCTAACCAGTCATCATGACAGCATCAAAGACTATGTCATAGAAGTATGGTGACAGTGCAGTGATGAGGCTGTTCATGAGGACAGTTTATAAGGTTGTCATTACAATGAAGAAAACTGTCCTTGTGTATATTCAGATTGAGTCAATCTTGTTGGACTCAATAATCATAGGCTTAACTTGCTGCTGGGCTAGGCCGTAGGCCATAGTCAGTGGCACAGTTTGATCTAAGGATCGCTCAAGCGGTAGAGCCTCACCTTGAAGACCTGCATTGTTGATTGTATGAAGGAAGAGCACTGAATGTTGATGACCTATCTCATAAAGCAGTGACAGTTAGTGCAGCAGCATGATGTGTGCAGCATGACGTATTTACGATCTGTTTGTTAGACCGTACAGATATGTAGGTTTTTGTCCATACAACTGTATAGATTTATGTAATTCTGTACAAAATCTGTTACATACTATTGTATGGAAATGTTTAGTGCCTGGAAATGCCTCTTCTTGGCTACCTACTCTCTGTCCCTCTTGCAATTGCCCAACCACAACTGTGTGTGAAAGCCTCTATCTTGACCTATCTTTATACTTTTAACCAACGTTGCGAACATCGGCATCAGGATAAAATCGGCAAGGGTCTGGAAAACCAAAAAATCATAAAAATCGGCAAAAAATCATGATTTTGAGATAAAATCGAGATGTTACCGAGATGTTCGCAACACTGCTTTTAACTAATACCAAAACCCTAATCTATTTTTGAGTTCACTCTTACTCTATGTCATGCAAGCATGATATACCAGTTTTTAGACTTAACACCTACATATAAGACTTTCACCTTTCTACTCAAGTGAATTACAAAATAATTACTTTTCAAAAATATCTCACATTACTTCTCACACATTCATAATAAACCTGTGCAGAAGTTCCTATTCAAGCTATAATTCTCAAACTCCCTCTTAGCAAGAAAGGAACAATGCACCAATCCAAGTCTGTCATTGAAAGCCCCACACATACCTCTTGCCAATGGCTAGTTAGAATATCAACTACCTGTTGATTCATGGGAACATGCTGGAGCTTCACTACTTCCTTCTCGAGCCTATCTTTTATGAAATAATATGAGCTCTATATGCTTGAACTTGTGATGAAAGATTGGATTCATAGGGAGTTAAATATAACTTTGATTATTGCAATAAATGACTACAGGTTCCTGTTGCCAAAAAATCTACCAGGCCCAAGGCAAAGCCTCACTCGACAGGGCCAAACCTTATGGCAACAAGAGAAAGGGTTGTTAGGGCACCTCAACAAACTTTCTCCCACTCTCTAGTGGTATTCAACCACAAGGGGGGCTTCCCTATATCACATATAGTTGTACAAGTTCCAGTTCTAAGTAAGAGTTATACAAGTCTTTTAACTTCTTTAAGGCTCCATACGAATCATAAATGTGAAAAATACGGTGGCATACCTTTTCACTTATGTTAATTTCTTAATTACAAATCTGGTTTTAATTCCTAGCAATTTTTTATACCCAAAAAATATTTCTGCAATTATTGAATATAAAACATGTTGCCGCAAAATCTAGCAAGCCTTGGAGAGGGAAACCCTACAAGGTATGAACTAGACCTATAAGCAACAATGGGGTAGTCACCGACTGTCACCACAGCCAAAACCCCCTACTCTTTACGGACTTTCACCAATGGGAGGAACCCCGGTAGGAAAGAAATCACTTATGATAAGTATTATAGGGTTAACGTATGAAGTGATCTCACGAGTATTAGAGTAACTGAAGGTCAAGCAAGGAGAAAAGGTTTCTTACGATGAATATTAGCTAAGCCAAGGCTCATGAAACCTTGAGAGAAGAATCACTAGGGTTTCCCTCCTAGGGAAGACACCTAGGGCAAGAGAATTTATGGATGAAATTGAAGTGGATGCCCACCAAATTGATAGGTTTTGTAGCAAACCCTACCAACTTGATGTTTAAGCCCTCCAACCACCAAAATACCTTTCACCTACAATTTTAGGCTAAGCCCTAGTTTCTAGCCTTAGCCTTGAAAGGACCAAATTTAACAGAGAGAAAAGATGGATGAAATATGAGATCTGTCAATTATTCTAGATTTCTTAGACAAGTAATCACTTCCAATAATTTCATCATTAGATTATCTTGCATCACATTCATTATTAATTAATTACTAATTGCACATACAAAATCTTCAAAGATAAACAATAAAGACAGTAGGATCATGAAGAGACATCCAAACAAAAGAGAGACAAAAAATTTCCTAGGAAAATCCCAAACTAGGGGAAAATCCCAGCAACCTTTTCTTATAGAGATTTGTCTATTCAACAAGGAATACATCTAATCTTTCAAAGTCAAATAAGAAACAAAATAATCATAATCAAACCTAGGTCAGACCTAGTCAATAGTCTCAAAAATTCGGTCAGCTTGAGCCTTAGAAAATTTGTCCTTCATTAACCTTGGATTCTATCCTCGGAACTCGTCCTTCTTGTGATCTGAATTAGGCCTCAGATGATCTAAATTTTATCTCAAAAGTGATATGAATACTTGTCCAAATGAGTAGGATGAATGGCCCTATTTATAGTGATCAATGGAGCCCCAAGAAGTGTGACTTTTGGGGTGAGCTGACATGAGCTGAAGGAGGAGCTGACCTTTTATTTTGGGAGACAAATTTACAATTTGAAAATCCAAATTTTATCCTTTTTGAAGCCGACTTGAAATACAATGTATATTCATTAATTTGGAGGGCTAAGGTAGATTATGAAGACAGACATTAGCTACAAAATTTCAACACTCCCTCTTAGCTAGGGAGGTATTCATAATGACTTCAATTACGTGGGAACGAGAACTTCATTACCCAAAGGAGCAGGCACTCCTAAAAAAATTTGAAGGTCAAAAGTCAATAGGGCAACTATGCCCATTTTCTCTCTCCTCTCCACATTTTGTCTCTCTCAAATTTTGCAACCCCTACGGGGGATTGCAATAAATGTCACTAGCATGATGAAATTTGTAATAGGCTTAGGCGACTTGGGACCCAGTCATCAAGTGAGTCCACTCTAGAGTATTTTTTTCACTTAGCTAACAATTCTTGCTTTTCAGCGATGAATAACTAGGTGAGTTTTTTCACTCACATACCTCAAAAGCTAGAGTATCACTTGATGAATAGGCTTGGGTCTGTCCTAATGCTTAGTATTGACGTATATTACCATGCTAGGTCATACCTAAAGTGTTGAGGAATTTGACTAGGTTTTTGTAGGATTTTTTAATTAATGAAAATTTCCCGCAAGACAAGATTTTTAATTGATTCCTAATTTAAATTGTAAATAAGTGGTTCTAGGAAATGTTGGGGTCGTATAAGTACTCCAAATTCATGCTCCCAACCCCAACATTTGTTGAGAAATCTAGGGCAGCTAGATTAGGTGATTTCTCCTATTTTGATAACTGCTTGTGATGTATTTTTACTTAACTTAATTAGCTTCTTATTTCTATTGATTATATTTAGTATTCTTATCATCAAATAGCTACCAAATCATAAAGAACAACAAGACAAGAGGACACAAGATGTAGACGATCAGCCAAGGCCAAAACCTCTCCACTTGAGAGGAAAACCCACAAGAATTCTTCTCTTCTTATAGAACTTCAATTGACAAATTCAAAGACCTATGACCCTTGACCAAGACCCTCCCAGACCAAGTCAAACCTTTCAATCTTTCCTTGAAGCAACTTCTGCAATTTCGACTTCCAGCAAATTCTTTTGCAACTTCGACCCAGCAGATTCTTTTGCAACTTTGACCAAGCGATTTCTTCTGCAACTTCGACCTGCCCAACAACTTTCCAGCACTTCGACTTGCCCAGCAGCTTTCCAACACTTCGACTTGTCCACAACTTTCCAACACTTCGACTCATCAAGCAACTTTCCAGCACTTTGACTTGCCTAGCAACTATAGAAACCCTAACACCAAAGAGAGAGAGAGGCCCAAAAACTTCAATCTTGTTTTTCTTCTTCCTTTTCGTCCTTTTCTAGCTGTTATCTTGAGGAGATCGAACTTGCTTGAGTGAGTGTCCAAATGAGGTCGAGTTCCTTCTTATTTATAGGCTTGTGAGGGGTATGAATTGCTATCTTGACTTGTCTCTTCATGTAGGTCGACTTGATCTTTGCACCATGACGAGGCCTTGCAAGGTCTTTTGACTCTATTTTGACTCAAATAACTTTTCTTTACAATATGTAACATGTCCAAATGGGTCTTCGATACTTGACAATGACAAACCTAGAAGAACTCAATGGGTGCTTGACCTAAAAATAAATTTCCCTTGAGCATGAAACCCATGCCTCAAGAATAACAATAATAAATTTGTTTTTCTCTTTTCATTAAATACATAAAATCGTGATTACATATGTCATTATGAAGACCGAACCTAGTTACATATTTCAACACTCCCTCTTAACTAGGGAGATATTCATAATCCATATAAGGTACTTGGACATTCTCAATCTGAAGAATACTCATAAGAAGAGTCGGACTGGTAACTCATCTATTTAGCATCATATCAGCCAGCATTGCCACATAGCAAGGCCTTGACTAACAGCTCTATCTCTCCACAAGATCAGAGCACAATGCTGGTGAGACAAATGATTTATAGGCACCTTCATCATTGTCTCTCAAGGAGCATACCCCACTTGGGTGTTCACAGGGTATGTCCTTTCAGGGCTATTCTTATCTTGGATTCTCAATCCTCAAAGAATATCGGTCCTCTATGACTACTCTTATCTTGGATGACTTACCATATCCTCAAAGAGTATCGGATGCCAGATGCTTACCCAATCCTCCATTCTTTTTTCCCAAGTGAAGACAAGAATTGATGTGTCTATCTCTCCCTCTCAACTAGGGAGGATATTCCCATTCCTATGAAGGAAGGTACCCATTCCTAGAAAAGGAATGTACCCAACCTCCCTCTCAACCATGGACTTGTCAAAGCTCCCTCTTAGCTAGGGACATGCTTCCAAGTTTCTTCTTAATCAGAAACTTGCTTCCAGGCTCCCTCTTACCTAGGGACCTGTTTCCAGCAGTAGCCATCTCTTCTTAGGTGGAGATCATGGGACCTTTAGCTGCTTGTATAGCTCCTCCATTCAATGTCATGAATTTCATCTTCATCTTTATGGAGCCTTCATCTTTTAGGACTTCTTTGTAGGGCATCGGCCATCCATCACTTTCCTTCACGATTCATGTCAGTTAGGTCATCCTTCTCTTCATTGGAAAGTGATATTATGATCCACAATTGGCTCTTCTTCATACAGCTACCTCTTTTACATCATGTTTCCTTTGGGATCTTCCATCCAACCACATGAGTGCTTAGTTGTTGGTGACATCCACACCTCTTTAGGTAACCTTGTATTAGCCCATCAAGATATTGTTCAAAGATCAAAAATGAACATCAAATCAAAAAATTCCTTTTGTGATGCCCTTCATCATGACATTTGCTTGTTGCAACATCAACATCCTGCATTCATATTGACACATCTCGAAGATATTCAATTGTCAAGGGTCTTCTTTCTTTCAAGACTTTTCCAAGGTCTTCATATCTTTTCCATGGAGATATCATGGTCAATTCTCCTAGTCATCGGATGTTGATTGCCTTATTTATGTGGCCATAGTTGCATCTTTCACAATCTCTTCTCTTCTTTACTCGCATATTGCTTCCCAGGAACTTCCAATCATAGTTCCTTCATCTTTGTCAACCAACTCATATTTCGTATGAGGACATATTATATTGATTTCATCTAGTCAATATGTGAACTATGCCTTCAATGCATCTTTCCAACAGAAGAGAACCCTTTCTTTTGATCATACTCATGAGGTAGAATATCAATCCCAGTTATCTGCAACTATATGATGAAATGACCTAACTTATCAAACATATGCATACATACCTCTTTTCTTCTTTATGAAAATTTCCGAATCTATACATTAGAAACCCCTACTGCAATATCTAGTTTATTATCTCCTACTTGTTCTTTACATTAACAAGTTACTTAATAACATAAGCATCGAAGTAAACACAATTGCAGCCTTCACAAATATACAAATCAACCACTGAAATAAATTGAGACAGCACAAGGGACACCATTATTTTTGGATATTCGTCCCCGGAAAAACCCAATGCGGGAAAACCAGTGCAGCATATATGAGGGTTTTATTATTAAGCAAATTTCTAAATACAACTAGGGTGCTAAAAATGGCTCACCCTTCAGAGAATATCCTTGGCAATAGTACCTCTCTCCGGAGACAGATATTCCGGAAAATCAGCAACCGGATGATCAACCCCACAGTGACTCTAACTGTTCCTTGTGTTGGACAGCGAAAAATGCTCCAAGCACTCTTTTGGAACTATGTCACCCTCTCTGGAACTGCGTCACCCTCTCCCGGCTGATCTGCTCTCAGTCTACCCCACAGAACTTCCTCAGCACAGCCTCTTCAGCCCAGCATCAACCTCTACAACCCTCTGCACTGTCTGCATCAGCCTTTGTGGCTTTCTGTGTCAGCCTCTGTGTCCTCTGTGGTTCCTGCATCCTCTGTGCTGGCCTCCTTAACCTCTGTGTCAGCCCTCCTTAGCCCTACGCTGCCTTTTCCAGCACTTTGTTGCCTCTCTGATATGTATTCTTCAGCCTTGGATTGAAATCCCTTGTTGAACTGCCCCTCACTGCAATTGATCTCTAACTCAATTTCCTCAGCAAACCCAGCCCCAGAAAATTGAATTCTTGATCTCTCTCGGTGTGTCTCCAACTGACCCTCAAGCCTCCTCTTATACTTTTCTTGTTGACGATTCAATGGCCAAGATTAAGCCCCTAATCAACGGCTAAGATTAAGTCACTTAGAACATTTTCACCCATATTATATTAACACACATTAATATTTTTATTTTCCTAAGTTTAGACTTATGAACTCAGTAAAAAGTAATATCTCTTCATCTGGGTGGAAATTCTCCAAACAATTTCTAGGTCTTGGATATCTCATGTGCCTTAGCCTCTCCACCAAGTTTCATGGCTAGAGCACATCCGATGCTACCAAAAATCAACATTCTTTTGGTCATCTAGACTTCCTTCAGCAACTCTCTTTCCTTGATTGAAAGTATTTCAACCATCTCGACATGTTGCATTCCTTTGTCATTATACCATAATTCTTCTAAATAGTGAATCCCATCCAAGGTGGTATTCTTAGCGAGACACTTGTTGCTTCCAAGAGATGAACCTTCTAATGAAGATTCCAAAAGAGGATCTTGATTATCCTCATCCTGCAAACGCTCCTTTCCAATGATGTATGATGAGAGTTCTACACTAGATGACTTCCTTCTACCCATAAGCACTACTTATACTTCTAATGAGGTTACCAAGAGCTACTTCATTCTAATGATGACTCTCATAGACTTCTACTTCAACTATCTTTCAAGCTTTTGTTGATGATGTCATGAGCTCTTGCTTCATTCGTATGCTCTTATGATGCCATCTCCTAAAATAATGCATCCTATCATGCTTTTAATGCTTCCTACCATGATAGTTATACAAAAATAAAAATAAACTTGGTGAAGAAGATTGTCTCAATCATAGTAGAGATCTTTCACTACTTCCTTCTTTGACTTCTTCTTCTCATCATCTTCCACTTCTTCGGTTATATGGGATGCCTCCCTTCCTTTAGTGGCAGAACCCTCAACAGACTCAACAACTTCATTTTCTATGAGGATCAAATTTGTCATCTTCTTCCATGCAAGAATGTTTGACGACCGAACCAATTTGTTGCTTTCCTTGCAAAATGAAGTCATTTTGACAGATTCGAATATAGATATAAAGATACTTGACAAGTGAAGATACTCCTAGATGATGAAATCTTCAACTTGATGCATTCTTTATTTTGATGATGATGTAGATAATAGAAGATGTCTTCCTTTGAAAGTTATCCTTGACTCAAAGAGAGATCACAGTGATTCCTTGATGATAATGACAACACTTTTCCTACTTCTCTTCCTTCAAGTCAACGCTAAACAAACTTGTTTCACAACCTCAAATTTCGACCCTTCTTCAGAACTTCGGCTTACTGTAACAGGTCTGCAATTTAGGCCTTTTCTGCAGTAACCATAGATCACACGTGTGGCTCGAAGACAAACAAATTTGCCTCCTATCTACTTCGCTTGACTTGACTTTTTTTTTCTTGTTATTTTGGCTTGCAAACCTGACCTTTGATGGTGGCTACAATTAGATACTTGTTGTTGCAAAAAGTGATAAAAACTTGACTAAACTGAGAAGGGGGGTGAATCAGTTAGTACATTCATGGATATTATTTTGATATTCTTTAAAGTCATTAACGAAACCATTAAATGAGTAGATTGATACATAATGACCAGCGTATTTAATATGCAAACAACACGTGATAAGTAAATCAAATGCATCACATCAACACATAAAATCAACACATGTGGACACCAGATATAAGTGGAAACCCATAAAGGGAGAGAACCACGATTTTGTTATTGTATGATGCAAAGGCAAGCTCCTACTCCCTTATTACATCTGATTTTCTATAGGATCCAACTTACAAGAGGTCACTACCTCAATCTTTCTGCAAGCTACAACATGCAACAAAGGTCCAACTCCCACTAAGTTTTCTGTAGGCTACAACCCACATGAGGCTCCTACCTCAACAGACTCCAACTTGATATTTATCAAGTCACAACTTGAAAGGAGACCACAATCCCCTCATACAAAATGAAAACAATATGTTGGTTTACCTGGTCATCAATTCTGCATAGCTCCATCTTTATTTTCGCCTCTCCTCCCTTTCAAATTTGCTTCACATCAATTTGATGTGTGCCAGGTAAATCACAAACAATCAGCCCTCACATGCTCTATAACTCTCTAATCTCCCTTGCCTTCCAAAATCACATCTTTTATAAAGATAGTTTATTAGTTGTTTGTATCCCACATAAGAATATGAAGTGAACAAACTTGACTCTTTGCCTTGCACTCATTCATTTCCAAACTCTTCATTTTGAATATTAGAACACAAAAATAAATTCTCCATGCAATATTATTTTTCATCCACATGTAATGATTAAATTCATCAACATCATGTAATATTATAGGAATAACATATGACTATATATTTGAGCATTTATTTCTCATGACCAATAACAACTTTTCCATTAACCCATCACAAAAATCTTTGCCTTCGCTTCGGACTTGCATCACAACATCTTCACGTCATTGTCTCAGCAACATTTCCTTTGTTGTCATGGAGTCTTGCCTTGCCTTTGTTGTCATGGAGTCTTGTCTTGCATCACAACAATTTTCTCCAACAAACCAGTCTTCAAATCAGCCTTATACACAACACATGCAAGCATCAATGTTCTGCCAAGCCATCAAGGTATTTGTTGCTCCTTTGTTCTGCTGTCATCAAGCATAACAAGCATAACTCGCAACATGTGCAACATCTTGCATACCTTGTTGCTCCTACAATACACAATCCCTTCAATACAATGTACACACAATGCCATATCTATGTTTTATTACTGCTGCTCCTTTGTTGCTCTTCTTGTTGCTCAATGACCTATCTTTGTTATGTTGTTGTTTCTCCTTTGTTGCTCTTCTTTGCTGCTCTTCTAGTGTTCCTTGTTGTTGCTCCTTTCCCTTGGCTGCTCCATGTTGTTCCTTTGCTTCTTTTTCTACTCTTATTGCTCCTTTGCCTCGTTGTTGCTCCTTTGCCTTTGTTGTTGTGGTTCCTTTGCTATCAATGACAACATGCATACCTCTTGCTGCTACATAATGCATATCAAAGAACCAAAAGCATCAAACATACCTTGTTGCTTCTCCTTTGCCATCAATGACAACAATGACATCAATCTCCCCCTTTGGCATTGACAGCAAAACTTTGCTCCTCCCCCTTTTGTCCTGAGAAAACACTTCTCCTTCCTTTTTCTTACCTCCCCCTTTCACATCAATGACAAGGGGATTTAAATTCCTATCAACAATTGAGTTCCTCCTCAAGTGCCTACATCAGGATTTAGGTTTTCTTCATTGGTAGTCTTCATTACAACTAATACAAATTGCATATGTTTTGACTGTTGATAACATTTCTTCTTATTGCAAACATAATAGACGAACTTTTGTGACTTGAGAATGTGAAATATCACAGAGCAGTACTCCTTAAGACAACCCTTCTTTAGACCTGCAAATAGAAGCGGAGACAAATGTTCTAGCATTGACTTCCAATGCACAACTACAAATTAAGATATGATCACATGAGCTGCAATTTTTCTTTTTCTTTCTGTTTGCACAGGCTTGCATGCATTATAAATTCATTTTTCCAATAGTCTGTCAGCATCTAGGAGACAACTGATACCAATAACTTCAGCTTGTAAATGATTCTCTTCATAGTTGTGAACAATGGATCTATATCTTGCTTGTGGAGCTCCCTCACACTTTGTGCTGGCTTACAAAGATCTTCTCTTGTAGTACAACAACATTTGCTGCATTCATTGTCAACATCTAAAGCAGATGTTTTAATGGCTGGAAGGGGCATCATGAATATAGTGTTCAGTGCTTGGATAGACCTTTTCCCATGGCTGGATTTTGTTGTAGCTACCAACAAAAGTATGGCCAACAAGCATTAACCCCAGTGAGCATTCTCATTGAAAGCACCATTCACTGTATTCTAACAGGGTTCTTGACACAACGTTCCATAGCATTCTTCATAGCATTCCTGATAGCATAGTAGCATTCCATATACCAATTCTTGACAACATTCCCATGTTAAAGCATCATATCGAAGCACTGCAAATAAAGCTTCATAAAACCATAAAATACACTCTCCATATCTCCATAATATGCTATCCATAACTTGAAATATAACTCGTTCTCCATATTCTTTATTAATAACACTTTCCAATGCTCTCCATGATATGAATTTCCACTTTGCATATTATACCACTACTGATTATATTATGTGCTCAATTTATTATAATGTTGCATACTATAATAATAATAGCGCATTATAATAATTAATACCATTCCATGTTTGCAATGAACGTTGGAACTTGGAATATAAGAACACATTATAAAAATAATATGCCTGCATATTAATTCAATGTTGGCAATGAAAGCTGAAGAATAAGAATGCATTATAATATTAACCCTGCAATATTATGGCTGCATCTTATAAATAATGTTGGAAATGAAAAATGTTGTTGGCAATAAAATGTTAACGCTACTCGAGGAATGAATTAACATTGCTCCAAGTTTGTATTAACGTTACTCCAGAGTTTGTTTTAACCTGCTTCAAGAATGGATTAACACTGCTCCAAGTTTGTATTAATACTGCTCCAATGCTCCATGTACTGTAATGTATCAATCAACAATGTTCCATGCATTGCAATATATCAATCAGTAACCCCAACAAATAGGCAACAAATACCAATGCAATATGTCCCATAGTCTATTCTCAGCCATATAACAACACTATGCACCAACATATTCACCAAAGCTATTTACCATGATAATATTCACCAACACTATCCACCAAGATGCTATTCACCAATGCTATTTACCAAGATAATATTCACTTGCAGTTGGGTGATCATGCTTGACTAATTCCAATAATGATTTATATGTCAAATAAGATCTCATGCACCATGATAAAAAAAGAAACCAAATAAACCCACATGTAAACTCCACTCATCATTAAATCAGCCCATGGTTTATATAGACAACTCATGGTTTTTCTTGATAACCATTTATATTGCAAACCAAACCAATCAACACATGGGTTCAGAAAACTATGTACTACTTCTCCAAACCCATTCACGGTTTGCTTAACTTCAATCAATTACATATCCATTCAATATATCATAAATAGTTCAATATATATCCTTTCCAATATATATACGCTCTCCTTCCAATATACATACAGCTCTTTATGAAGCCCTATTCCAGTATTAACTGTTAAAATTGGCAACTAGAGCCAAACTCCACAGAGGTCATCTTATTTATGACAGCTGATATATTTCTTGGATTCCTCTCTCTGGGAGGTGTAGGATTGATCTAAAGATCATCCGATTCTGACAAATACAAATGAAGTTATGAATTTATTTTGATTATAGTCAAATTGTCAAGGTCAGCCAACGAACTTATGTAGGCTCAGAAGCCCAACAGTCACGTCTATTCATCCTCAAAGCTGCATATAAATAGAAGGTGACTTAGCCTCATTTGGACACACTCATCTTCACACTTCTCTCTCTCTTCTCACTGATTGGGTAAGGATTTCTAGGCCTCTCTCTCTCTCCACACGTCCGTAATTTCAGGAGACCGAATTTCTGGACACTGTTGACTAGCATTGACTGCAGCTAGGGCTGACCGCAGGTGTGTTGTTTGACCAAATTTTGACTGGACTATTTTTCGCCTATTTTGGGCGCTGATTCATCTTGCTGTTTGGAGACCGAAGTTGACTGAAGTTGACCAATTTGTTGAGGGTCAAATCTGCCCGGTTGACCAGCATTGACTTTTTTGTTTAGGGCTCTTTTGCTGCTGTTATAAATTATTAGATTTGTAAATCGTACTCTCTCTCTCTACTGAACTATTGAAGACTAAAAGAAGATTTGGTCACGGGTTTCCCCACATTGGGATTTGTCCCTCGCTGGTACTGTTAAAATTTATGTTTTTCCACCCAGGTTTTCAGTTTCCCCTTATTTCTCCCATGTAATTAAATGCCCTTTCCCATAACCATACATTCAACAAGCTGGAAAAAATAAATTTTGTTGAAAACACAAATTCTGGAAAATTTACAGAATGTTGGAAATTGCAGAAATAAAAATCAGCAGTAATAAACAGCCATTAAAACACTTAAAACACTGATATTTTTGGTCAACGTGACCCTAGAAAAACCCCCTACAACTCTTGGGGAAAACCAGTTTGAGAGCTCTTCTTTATTTCTGAAAAATGTCTTTTTACAGCAAGAAAATTTCAGCAAAAAATTACAGCAAAATAATTTTTTCAGCAAGCAAACTTATCCGTTTTCAGCCCAACGGACCACCTGGAAACTTCTCAGTTTTCAGCAAAAAAATCAGCTTTTTTTGCTTGTTCTTGCTGCTGTTCTGCTTGTCTTTCTGCTGTTCTGATTTTGCTGAAGAGCTGCATGGTATGTGTGCCAAACTGCTGCCTCTTTCTCCTTCTTGTCCAGAAATCTCCCTTGCTCTCTTGCTCTCCTTCTCCCAATCTGCTCATGAAAGAATGAATGATCTTTTCCTCCTTTTCCTCCTTTAATATAACTCCAAGTGACTTTTGGGTGATCCAAGTGACTTTTTGGTGATCTCTAAATCCAATGGCTGAAATAGATTTAGATCAATGGCTGAGATTAAATGCACATTTAAATCTCACTTTCTATTTTTTAATTCACCCCACTTTAATAAAGACCCACTTAGTCATTTATTTCCAAAGTCACTTTTCCTTTCTAATTTTACATTGACTTTATTAAAGTCACTTTAAAATTAGACTTTAGTAACTTTATCACTTAAAGTCACTTTTAAATTATATTTTAACTTTATAAAAAATTATAAAGTCACTTTAGGAGAAAAATTAAAATTTCTTGGACACTTTTCCCTAGGCCAAAGATCAAAGCCTAAGGGAACCACCTGTCCTCCGGTACCAAATTTCAACATCTATCAGAACAAGGGACGTGCAATGATCGACGAAATTTTAAATTACACGCAACATGAATTGGGTTCAAGAGATCTAATGCGGTCCTTGAAACTTGACTGTTGTGCACCCGTGAATGAATTCGACCACCTAGTGGTCCCCTCAGCTATTAATCATCTCGTAACAGTGTTGCGACCTCTTTAATAGATGAATCAGACAACTCAACAGTGCAATATGAATTCGCCCTCTTTTCCATCCACTTCTACTGAGATCTGTGCAGACTGTAATCTCTAATTTTATCTTTCCACGAATTGCAATCCAGTTTCCACCAGATTTTATCAATTCAGCCTTCTGAGGGTATCTAGTTTAAATCGCTTTTGAACTGATGGTCACTGCTTGAATACTTTTGGCTTCATGAAAGTATTCAGCCCTCGAAGTTGATGATCCTTCAAATAGCAATGCAATAATGCAATTGTAAAGCCCGAAAAACTGAAAGACAGAAACAATAAAGAATTTTAAAGCAGGTACCTACCTGAACTGCTGCTGATGATGTTGCCTGCGGCTACTGATCCAATTACCGAGAAACCAATTCCACCCAGCCAGACTAAGCAGAGCTTGGCTGCTCAATCTAGTAAGCTTCTCGCAGAAGCTCACTGTCCCCCGTGCCCAGAACCTCAGACTGATTAAAGCTCTTCCAATGGCAGACCTTCTTCCTTTCTGAATTCCTCCTCTTGGTTTTTACCTCCGTTCTTCAACCCCTTTCTCAGCTCAGTTCTGTGGTTTTCTAACTGCGGGCTTGGCAGTGGCCGCCTCCCACCTGCAGCCACCGCTTTCCTTCCTCCCGCCACGCCTTTGCATGCGTTTCAGACCATCAGATATTTGTAATGACCATTCACGCTTTATCCATCTTATTATTATTATATTGTTTTTCCTTTAAAACGTATTACACTGTTTATATATGTTAATAAAGTTTGGTTTCATTTATTTTGGTATAAAGTTTAATTTTAAATTCATAAAGTTTGATTTGTATTTTAATATAAGGTTTGATTTATATTAATGTTTTAAATATGAAATTTATTCGTATTTATTTTTAATATAAAGTTTAGAATTTTATATTAGTTAATTATTTTTATTATTTCTTAACTTTTATAGACGGGTCGTTACAGCAATGCTCCAATGATGGTAGGGCCTTACGACTTGAGCTCAATCCTCAACCCTCCAATACGGGCAATTCGACAAGATCTATTATGTTCCTTGGAGACCAGTCATCTACAATAAAAGAAATAACAACCCTCGAAC
Organism: Pinus taeda; assembly: GCA_000404065.3. Classification (NCBI taxonomy): domain Eukaryota; kingdom Viridiplantae; phylum Streptophyta; class Pinopsida; order Pinales; family Pinaceae; genus Pinus; species Pinus taeda. The sequence goes on from APFE031341246.1 coordinate 242,550, forward strand.
CATAGTAGCTGCAGCTGAAAACCCGTAGGCTAAGCCAAGATTAAGGCTCTGATACCATTGTAATGTCCCCAATGTAGAAAATTTGGAACAGACACTTCGCATAAAACTAATCATGCATTTAATAGAAAATTTCCATGTAAAAATGAAGCGAAGAAATTATTGCAATCCCACAACACCATGAACAGAAAAATACTCAGCTTTATTATATTAGATAAACCAAGGTTTTACATGCACATACAACCCGTACCACTGAGATGAAAACATGGCCTCAAATAGGTCTACAAAAATACCACAAATCGACCTCCAAACAACTTAAAAACAATACACTGCAACCTGTGAACCTTGAATGGATTCATGAAGGAAAGGGATGGGTGCTTGCCCACTCTCACTGAATCGCCCGAGGGATTCCGTCCTAGGGCTACTGCTAGAGTAGAGAACTGGGTTCTCAACCTCACATACAAGAAACAATGTCAAAACCAAGATGTCTTCCAATGGCCTCCTCCTTCTCTTTTATAGATCTGATGGACCCCTCTAGAATCTTCTATTTTATTATTATTTTAATCATGGAGCACTTTTCCCTCTTTTATTTTAATTAAAATATTCTTTTTAATGCGAGAAAAGGGTAAATTGGCCACCATGTCTCCTTAAGTCACTGAAACTCCCATCCAAAAGTCCCATCATGTAGATCTTCTCGTTTCGGTTCCAACGAGCTATTACACTGAGGTGTTCCATCAATTAATCTCCCTAGAATGCCATCTCAAGCATAATTAAGTTATGCCCAATAATAATGCTGATTTTTGAAAGTTGTCGGAATGCAACGAAACGAAATGCAAATTGTGTTGATGATGGAATATGCTAAATGAATGCCATCAAATCCCATAAAAACTCCTCAAAACTCCATTGGGACCCCTGATGACATAACCCTACTCCACTGACCTGGCCATCCCCTGTCCTATATCCAACCTGGCTGTACTATGAAGAAGAATAAAAACGGGGACATGACAGAATGGTATCTTTCTTTATGAACAACAGGAGCTTCTCTTCTTCTTCTATAATCAAATCTGAAATTGTTGCTACGATTGTTGTAGTTGGATCTTGGTGCTCTTTTATTTTCTAGAAAGTCATGAGCATGGTGGACATGCTTATGGCAATTGTAGAATTGAACTTTTGATAAGTCCCTGATCTATTTATAGAATTGTTGGATCAAATTAGAGAGAGCTTCCTTGTATCCGGTGAAGTGCATTGAAGCACCACTATCAATAAGCCAATTTCCCTAAGTGTTCAGAAGAGAGGAAGTGGAGAGGGCTAATATAAGATAATACTACTTTTGCTTATCAAAACAACATTTGATTCTTCATACCTGGAGTTCCTTGCTTTCTTGGAGGGTCAACCATTTCCTTGATGTCGTGCATTCCTTTTTCCTTTGCCATTGTACTTGTCATTCCTTTGATCATTGTTGTTGAAGTTGCCCCTGGAATGATTGTGATCATCATCATGTGATATGTCCTTTCTATTTGGACACTCCCTTGCATAGTGACAAAACTTATTGCAAGCAAAGCATCTGCCCTTCCTTCCACCCTTAGATTTGGGCTTTCCATTAAAGTGACCTTTAGAGCCTGCATTATTTCTCCTTTTGGCTTGAGCGGAGAAAGTAGTGGGGTTGCCTCTATTAGAAGGCATTTCTTGCTCCACCATCATGGTTTCTTCTTGAATGCATCTCGACATCAATTCTTCAAACCCTGGAATTCGATCATTATTGAGAATAGTGGTTCTAAATATATACCACTTGGTGGGAGCCCTCCAAGGGTAGTGATAGTAAGTTCCCTGTCAGATATAATTTCTCCAATCGATAGAAAATCATTTTTGGTCTCAGTGATCTTTAAGAATTAGGATTGAATATCCTTGTCCTTGCCTTTGTTAATATCCTTCAACTTATTTTTGAGGAACAAAATTTGATTTGCATCACCAACCTTGAACATGCTTACCAATCTGTCATAGATCTCCTTGGAGGTGTTCAAATCGAAGATGTAAGCCACCAGACGCTTGTCAATGGAATCTCTAATGATCTTCTTCGCTTTGACTTCTCCCTTGGTGTACTTGTTCTTTGTAGCAACAGATGCATTTGATGGAGGCTCAGGGATTTTACCCTTCACATAATCCAACACTTTTGTTCTTCCAATGTCAGATCAAGATACATCTTCCATCCGTGATAGTTCGATTTTTCACGGAGCTTGTCTTCAGCTGGGAAATGGGATGAGGAACCCATTAAGCCTTTTTTCCTTTCCAACTGTCTTCGGTGTTGCTCTTTTACTCTTTCTTGGGCTTTGTCTTTACCTCACCTCTGATACCATGTTAAATGTTAGGTATGTTCTATGCTTAGAGCAGTTTACTTCAATTTTTTTCATATTAGCCCAATGACAATATTCAAATTAGCAATCACATCAGCATGATAGTAAAGTGCAGATAGAACATAAACATAAACTGTAGAAGACAAGCCAAGACAAGAGGAAAAAAGATGTGGCACCAGCTAGGGACAAACCCCAGTGTGGGGAAACCCTTGATCAAATCTTCTTATATTCTTCAATAGTTCAGCAAAGAGAGAGATAGTACAAATATACAAAATTGATATTTATGACAACAGAAGAAAGTCCATCATTCTGCTAATGATGTCTGTTCAAAGATGCAACCCTGAATCCAATCACAAAGAGTGCTGAGGTAAATCCTTTGAGGAGATCACCAAACTAATGGCCCTTTACATAACGTTGATGCACATTCCTCTTCTTGCTAGTTGCTCCTACAATTCTAGTTAGGGCACAATAGGCAACCATTAACCTTCCACGCTGTCAGCAAACTAGTTGTCCTAATGACTCCTACAAGTTGCCCATCAAGCTGTCTCAACACATACAAGATACACTTCAGAATGTGTGCATTAGCTCATTGTTCTAGGGTAATTAGGTTGCTGCGATTCTGGACTGGTTAGGGCACCCAACCATAGTCCCTAACAAACTTTCAAACTAACCCAGAATAGCTTCCTCTTACTGCGGTTGTCCTCCAATAGGCTGCTGCCCTCCATGTTGCTCTTTAAGGGCAGTTTCAAGCCCAACGCACAAACCTGTCACCCCAAAAATGGTTGTGGCATTATCTTAACAGAACTGTTCACCCTTCAACAAGGCTCTAAGACAGTGCTCTCACCCTCGGCCTTCAAGATCAAGACTGCAACCCTCAAGACAGCACCTCGGCCTACCCAAAACAACCTTCCATTCCTTGTTGTCCTGTCCTTTGCTTGCTGTGTGTATTTGGGTCTCTTTGCTATGGAATTAGGGCCTCCTTCTAGGTACGAATTAGAGCCTCTTTAGCTGCGGATAGGGGCCTCTTAGATTTGAGGCTAGGTCTTCTTTTGTTGTCTCCTTAGCGATGTCTTTAGGGCTTTTCTAGAACTGCGTCTAGGGCTTCTTTAGATTGCGTATTAAGCTTCCTCTAGACAATGTATAGGAGCCTCCTTCAACTGCGGATATAGGGCTGCATTAGACCTTCTTTTGCTGCAAAATAAGGCCTACGGTTAGGGCACTAGGACACCTTCAAGACTGCGGCTATATCTTCTTTGTGACTGCAGCTAGGGCATGGCTAGATTTCCTTCAACTGTGGCTAAGTGTCTCTCCCTTCAACTGTGGCTAGGTGTCTCTCCCTTCAAATGCATCTAGGGCTTCTCCCTGTTGACCTCTCTAGCCTCCAAACCCAAACAAGTGGAGAGAGATGATAAGAGAAGTGTGTGTGTCAAATGACTTGAGACCTCTTCTATTTATAATGCAACGTTGAGGTTGAGCTGGGGTAATTTGGTTGTTGGCTAACCTTGACAAATTGTCAAATAATATAAATAAATTCATGACAGGAATCCAAGAAAAATATTAGCTGCCATAAATAAGATGACGCACATGGAGTTTGGCCTTAGTTGCCAATTTTAACACTATTAGATATCAATTGTTTAGCAGAGATACAAAGTAGAATGAGAGATCAAGAGAATGAGTAAGTTCACCCAAATTTGAACAAGCTACAGCATGAAGATCATTAGTAGCAACAACAGATGCAAACATTGAATCAACTTTCCCTTCAACTGAATCAACCTTGGCTCACCAAATTCTGCTCTTACTCTCCAAGTTTCTCTCTCTTTCACAATCTTCTTCAAGTCTCTCCAACTCTCTCTCTCAAGTTCAAATTCTTTTTTCACAATGCACAATTAGTAGGCATAGGTGACAGGCCATGAGACACATATACAAGGGGTGTTGAAAAGTAACTAGGTTCGGTCTTCATAGTAACATGTGTAATTGTGATTTTATGTAATTGATGAAAAGAAGAAAAATAAAATTATTATTGTAATGCTTGTCTCATGGGTATCATGAGCAAGGAATTTTATTTTTAGTATGACTCCCATTGTGAGTCCTTATGATTGGTCATAAAGTCAAATTGAGTCAATGTCATGTATGAAAGACCCTTCTTGGGCATATTATATATTTATATAAGTCCTTAAATAAGATAGAAAGCCCTCCAAGATCAAGACTAAGTCTTCTCTTCAAGTCGGCTTCAAGAAAGATAATTATATCTCCTACAAATGACACGTCGGCTCACCCTCCTATATGTCGGCTAATTATGATGACAGACAACTATAAATAGGGTTGTTCATACTCCATTCCAACACAGGATTTTAGAGATAAGTTTGGTCTAGATCTGAAGTGTGAGGGTCATCAAGGGAACCAAATTTCTATCGAGGAAGGAAGAAAGAGCAGCGAATTAGTTTGTGTTGATTTGGGACTGTTTTTGTGGGCCAACTTACCTCCACACACAAGAGATTGTAGGAATGCTTTGTGCAAGAAAAAGGACCGAAATACTCTAGTCATCTAGGTAGCCAAATTGTAGGAGTAGCTGAGTTAAGCAAGGAAAGGTCTCTACCCTAAATGAAGGAAATCAAGGTGCAAAAGAAGGCCATCTACATGTACAAAGGCCTTTGAATTAGGGCCGAGGAGTTTCAAGTCTGAAGCAAAGACAAGGAAGCTGAGATCTATAAGGAAGTTATGGTAGAAGTAGGAGCAGGCAATTGTTTATTTTCTACTCTAAATAGAGGTCAAAATCAAGAAGCTAGGTGTCTTGGTCTTGGAGATTTTAAATAGGTCAAGGGTCTTGGTCTTGGAGATGTTGAATAGGTTAGTGGTCTTGGTCTTGGTATTCGTCGTTTGGAGTCTCTATAAGAAGAAGAATTTATGCAGGTTTTCCTCTCAACTAGAGAGGTTTTGGTCGTGGTGAATAGCCTACATTCTATGTCTCTTGTCTCTTTATTGTTTATGCATTGTTAACTGTTTGATGAAAGAAGAACACAAAAATAATCTAAAAGAGAGGAATCTAATCTAAGAAGTAAAAAGTATTCACAAGAAATTATCTCTCAGAGAAATCACCTAATACTTAATGCCCTAGATTTCTCAACATGGTATCAGAGCTAAGGTGACTAAGTCAAGGAAGGGCATCTTATCAAGAGACACACAAGGATCAAATGTCAAGGAAGGCATCAAAGCTAAGAGCATCTTGAAGTCAAAGGAAGCATCATAACCCTAGATCAAAGAAGTCTACAAAGAAGTATTGGGATCGTCATCAAGAGGGAGAAAGGCAAAACCCTACATCTATTCAAGTCAAAGTATTTTGAAGACCATTCATCCAAAGGAAGCGAGATCAAAAGGTGGTATCATCTCACTCTTTGTGGGATCAAGGTTCATTCTTGAAGAAAACTACCTTCATCAAGGAGAAGTTTTCTATCCTCTATATCATCATCAACATCAAGGAAGTAGCAAGAAGAAGGAGCATCCTATCAAGTAAGTATATTTATGTCCACATCTGAATCTGTCAAAATGTCTGTTTGCAAGGAAAGCAACAAATTGGTTGGGGCTTCAAACTATCTTGCATGGAAGAAAATGACAAATCTAAATCTCATTGAAAATGAGGTTATGGAACATGTCAAAGGTTATATCACTAAACCAAAAGAGGAAGATGCTCAAGCTCTTGCCAAGTATATGAAAGGGGAAGTCAGGGCTCAAAGGATTCTCATAGAATCCATCAAGGACCCCCTCATCCCATATGCTTCTAAACTTGAAATTTCAAAAGAAATCTATGACAAACTGGTAGAGTTATATTCTGTAAGCACTGTTGGAGAAGTCATCTCATTAAGGCAAGGACTCTACAAGTTGAAGATGTTAAGGGAAGATGGAATAGCCTCATACTTTGTGACGATATCTGAGATCTAAGATCAACTACAAGATCTGGGATATGTCATGTCTGATAGAGAAATGACTATAGTTAAATTAAATGCACTACCAGAGGAGTGCGGTAACTTTACTTCAAGTATTTATGGGAAGAAATAAGCTACTCCATTCCAGGATCTATGGTCACTATGCAAGATTAAATAATCTCGACTAAAGGCCAAATCTGATGTGGGAGTAGGTGAGAAAAATCAAGCTTATGCTGCAATGACAAGAAGAAAGGGAAAATTTGGAAAGGCTGGTTCTTTGAAAAAGAAAATGGACATGTCTAAAATTCAATGCTATGGGTGTCAAGGATATGGGCACTACAAAAGAGATTGTCCTCCCAAAAAGGAAGAAAAGAAGCCCATGTCGTCAAAGAAGTAAAGGAAGCTGAAAAGAAGAAGTACAAGAAAGGGGAAGTGAGAGATCTCTATTACTGAGATAGTCTTCCTCACCTATGTTCTTTTCAAGTTCCTAAGTCTTCTACTGTAAGATATGGCTATTCACTAAATGGGATGCATCAAGGCATCATGGAAGCATTGAAAACAAGAGCTCGGGACATCATCATAGAGAAGCATGAAAAATGGATAGAATCTATGGAAGTCAAGGATATAGCTCTTGGGAATCTCATTGGGAATATAAGTGGCAAAGGTCATCTAGGACAAGGTTCATCATACTTGTGCCAAAATGAAACATTTGTTGATGGGGATACTTTAGATCCTCAAGATTCTCGGATGGAATCTTCATTGAAAGGTTCACAGATCATGAGGAGAAGCAGGTGTTTCATCAAGAACTCCAAACTTGTGGAATTTATGGGATGATGGTATTATGACATAAAAGTGGAGATCAAGGGATTGAAGCTCTTTCAATCAAGAAAGCTGCTTCAGGAACTTTGGATGACCCAAAGAAAAAAAATAATGAGGTATGTATGCTTACATTTGATATTTTTGAAGTCATGTCATATGGTTGCAGGTAACATGGATCAATGCTCTATCTTGAGAGCATAATCAAAAGGAAGGATCTCCTCCCTCAAAGGGATGTAGAAATGCATGGGTCACACATTTACTAGATAAATATAGTATGTCCTCATATGAAGAATGAGGTGGTTGACTACAATTGAGGAACTCTAATTGGAAGCTCTTGAGAATGCAATGTGTGAAGAAAGGAAGGAAGATATTGTGGAATATGCAACCATGGTAAAGGCAATCAACATCTGAAAGACCAAGAAGATTTGACTAGGATATCTTCATGGAAGATATGAAGACTCTGATGGAGTCTGAAAGGAAAAAGACCCTTGACAATATATATCTTTGGGAGATGTGTTGATATGTATGCAGGTTGTTGATGCAAACTAAAAGATGTCATGATCAAAGATCATCACAAAGGTAATGTTTTTTTCAATGTTCATTCCTTTATTTTTGAACAAATACCTGGATGGGTTTATGCAGGGCTGCTGAGGGAAGATCTATGGATGTCTTCCACCACCGATGCACATGTAGTAGGATGAAAGATCCTTAAGTAAACATGACATGAAGAAAGCATCATAGCATGAAGGAAGGCCATATATGGATTGATGGATCATTTTCCAATGATGACATGGATGACTCATGGATGAAAGTGATGGATGGTCGGTGCCCTATGTAAAAGTCCCAAACATGAAGACTCCTAGATAGTGAAAAGAAGTTCATGACATCGTGAGGAGGAATTCTTCAAGCAACTGGTTGTCCCATTATCTCCACCTGAGGAGTTGTTATAGATCTCTAATTAAGAAGGAGCTTGGAAACAAGTTTCTTACTTGGAAGAAACTTGGAAATTCCTAAGCCAAGAGGAAGCTTAGGTACATTCCTTCCGTAGGAATGAATACATTCCTTCAATGGAATAGATATGTCCTCCCTAATTAAGAGGGAGAGTTAGACACGTCATTCTTGTTTTCACTTGGGAAGACAGAATGGAGGATTCGATAAACCTTTGGCATCCGTTGCTCTTTGAAGATGTATTAGGGCATCTGAGATAAGAGTAGTTGTTTGAGGACCGATATTCTTTGAGGATTGGGAATCCAAGACGAGAATAGTCCTGGTGGAACACACCCTGAGAACCTAGATGGGGTATGTTCCAAGAGAGACAATGACGAGGGTGTCTATATATCATTGGTGTTGCTATCATTGTGCTCTAATCTTGTGGAGAGATAGAGTTGTTAGTCAAGGACTTGCTATGTGATAATGCTGGTTGATATGATGCTATACAGATGGGTTACCATTCCAACTCTTCTTATGAGAAATTCTTCAGATTGAGAGTGACCAAGTACCATTATGAATACGTCCCTAGTTAAGAGGGAGTGTTGAAAAGTAACTAGGTTTGGTCTTCATAATGACATGTGTAATTGTGATTTTATGTAATTGATGTAAAGAAGAAGAATAAAATTATTATTGTAATGTTTGTCTCATGGGTTTCATGAGCAAGGAATTTTATTTTTAGTGTGACTCCCATTGTGAGTCCTTAGGATTGGTCATAAAGTCAAATTGAATCAATGTCATGTATGAAGGACCCCTCTTGGGCATATTGTATATTTATATAAGTCCTTAAATAAGTTAGAAATCCCTTCAAGAACTAGACTAAGTCTCCTCCTCAAGTCGGTTTCAAGAAAGATAATTATATCTCCTACAAATGACACTTTGGCTCACCCTCCTACATGTCGGCTAATTATGATGATAGACAACTATAATTAGGGTTGTTTGTACTCCATTCCAACACAAGATTTCAGAGGTAAGTTTGGTCTAGATCTGAAGTGTGAGGGTCATCAAGGGAGCCAAGTTTCTAGTGAGGAAGGAAGAAAAAGCAGCGAATTATTTTGTGTTGATTTGGGACTGTTTTTGTGGGCCAACTTACCTCCACACACATGAGATTGCAAGACTGTTTTCTACAAGGAGAAGGACTGAAATACTTCAATCATCTAAGTAGCCAAATTGCAGAAGAAGGACAAGCCGAGTTAGGCAAGGAAAGGTCTCTACCCTAAGCGAAGGAAATCAAGGTGCAAAAGAAGGTCATCTACATGTATAAAGGCCTATGAATTAGGGCCGAGGAGTTGTAGGTCTAAAGCAAAGACAAGGAAGCCGAGATCTATAAGGAAGTCGAGGCAGAAGTAGAAGGAGTAGGCAGTTGATTATCTTTGACTCTAAATAGAGGTCAAAATCAAGAAGCTAGGTGTCTTGGTCTTGGAGAGGTTGAATAGGTCAAGGGTCTTCGTCTTGGTATTCATCAATGGGAGTCTCTATAAGAAAAAGAATTTGTGCAAATTTTCCTCTCAAGTGGAGAGGTTTTGGCCTTGGTGAATAGCCTACATTTTGTGTCTCTTGTCTCTTTATTATTTATGCATTGGTAACTGTTTGATGAAAGAAGAACACAATAATAATCTAAAGAGGAATCTAATCTAAGAAGTAAAAAGCATTCACAAGCAGTTATCTCTCAGAAAAATCACCTAATACTTGATGCCCTAGATTTTTCAATGGAGGGAGCAACAAATTCTTTTCATAAAGGAGGCGCAATACGCATGCCTTGAGGAAGAGTAACATATGCCATTTAGGGGAGTGTAACTCATGCCATTTAGGGGAGTGTAACTCATGCCATTAAGGAGAGAAACACATGCTTTAGTAACTTATGCCATTAAGAGGTACGCATGCCTTAGTAACTTATGCCATTAAGAGGTACGCATGCCTTAGTAGCTTATGCCATTAAGAGAGGAACACATGCCTTAGTTAAGGAGAGTGTAACATATGCATTAAAGAGAGCGTAAGAGGAATCTTTTATGATGTGCCTTTAATGAGTGTAAGAGGAATATGCCATGACTTTAATGAGTGCTTAAGAGAGAGTGTAATGTATCATTAAGAGAGAGAGAGAGTTACGAAGTGCCATGTGAGTCATCAACCAGAGAGAGGTGCGAAGTGATTGATGTGATGAAGGTAAGGTGACTTGTAATTCCTTTTAATTATAATATCATAATATCATAAAGGATAATATTAATAATATTGATGATCAATTCGAGATTGAACTAATGGGATTTATTAATGATAAGTTAAGTGATTCTCCTTCAACTATACTTGATTACCAATTGATACAAGGTGATTTACTATTTTTGGAAATTCATACTTGAGATGCTAGACATGACTTTAGTTTTAGAAAGTCACTCCAAAATTGCCAGAAATGAGATTTTATTAAAGGAAATTCATCCCGAAGATGCCAATTTTCAACATGTATGCCTCTCAGCATTGTGCTTTGATCTAGTGGAGAGATAGAGCTTGTTAGTCAAGGTCTTGCTGTTTTTGACAATGCTAGTTATGTTGATGATGATGCTTATCAATGTAAACTCTTCTTATGAGAATATTTCAATTTGAGAGTATCGTGGTATTCTGTTGTGTCATTATAAATACCTCGCTAGTTAAGAGGGAGTGTTGAAAAATGTAACTAGGTTTGGTATTCATAATTATCATTGTATTTGTATCAATATGTATTTCATGTAAAAGAAAAAAGAAGAAAAATAAATTTTATTATTATTATTATTTTTCATTAGTCAAAGCATGTTCTTCATGTTTGTAGGGTTATTTTAGTCAAAAGAAAATTTATCATGAGTCCAATAAATGTACTCGAGTCAAAGTCCCATTTGGACTTCTTGGAAGAAAAAGAAAATTATTTTTATTTGAGTCAAAAGAATCAATTTGTCCTCCACAAGACTAAGTTGGCCCTCCTGGACAGTCAGCTTAGAAAGGCACCTATTCGACCTCATGGATGTGTATATATAGAGAGCAGTTCGACCTCATTGGAGCAACAATTCATCACTTCGATTTTTGTGCCAAGAAGAGAAGGAAAACCAACGAAAGTTAAGAAAGGACCCAAAGTCAAAGGAGAGAGAGTGAAGGATAAAGGAGAAAGAGAAATCAAGATTTTTGTCCTAATTCTGTCACATATATGAAATTTCAGGACTGTTGCAGGGGCTGAAAATTTCAAAACTACTGCAAGGCCGAAAATTTCAGAGTTTGACCAAATTTGAGGAGTGTTGACCAACATTCAGTTTGTTGGATTTGACTTGGTTGTGGAAGGTTTGAAGGAGGGCTGACTGTTGAAATATGTAAATAGGTTCAGTCTTCATAATGACATATGTAATCATGATTTTATGTATTTAATGAAAATAGAAAAATAATTTTATTATTGTGAGTCTTGAGACATGGGTTTCATGCTCAAGAGAATTAATTTTATAGGTCAAGCACCAATTGAGTGCTTCTAGGTTTGTCTTAAAGTCATTGAGTCATTGTCATGTATTAAAGACCCATTTGGGCATGTTACATATTGTAAAAGAAAATTTATTGAGTCAAAACACCTTCCAAGACCTCGTCATGGCACAAAGATCAAGTCGGCTTACTTGAAGAGACAAGTCAGCCTAAAAGAAGCAATTTGACACTATGAGAAGCATATATAAAGGATACTTCGACCTCACTTGAAGCCACACACTTCACACACACAAGTTCAATCACAAGAAAGAAAAAGAGTGTGAAGAAGAAGAGGATGAAGGGGGAAGAAAAAGTTGAGTTTTTGGAATTGTTTCTGGGCTACTTCTCTCCACACATGTGAAGGAATTAGGGTTCATGCTAATGCAGTAAAATCTGAGTTGCAGAAGTGATGTTAGATCGTCAAGAAGAACCATTCAGGAAGCTAAATTCTCTAGGAGAGAATTTACGGAATTGAAGGAGAAAGGAACAAGATCACACCATCATTTCTCACTCGTGCTAGGGTTAGGGTTTCTGCAGAAGAAGCTATTGGGTAGATCAAAATTGCAGAAAAAGTTGTTGGGTAAGTCAAAGTTGTTGAAAGAAGTTGCTAGGCAGGTCGAAATTGCAAAAGAAGCTATTGGAAGACAGAATTTACAAAAGTTGCTAGAAGTAAGGTGTGACTTGGTTTTGGAGGGTCTTGGTCAAGGGTCAAAGGTCTTGGAATTTATCAATTGAAGGTCTATAAGAAGAGAAAAAATTCTGGTGGGTTTTCCTGTCAAGTTGGCGAAGTTTTGGCCCTGGTTGATCGCCGACATCATGTGTCATATTGTCTCATTGATTTTACTGTTTGGGAGTTGTTTGATGATAAAAGAACACTAATAACGATCAAGTGAAAGAAGAAGCTTATCAATCTAAGTAAAAATATATCACGAGTAGTTATCAAAGAAAGAGAAATCACCTACACTTGTTGCCCCTAGATTTCTCAAGATGGTTTTAGAGCTAAGGTTTCAAGTCAAGGAAGGGCAGCTTAAAGAAGGACACCTTAAGGGCCAAAACAATAGAAGATCATCAAGAGCATTAATCATCAAAGAAGTTTCTAAAGAAGACGTCAAAAACCCTAGTTTGTTCAAAGAAGGACTCTACAGTTCAAGCATTCTTGGGAACCTCAAGAAGAAGGAGACCTCAAAAGATCCTACCTCTACTCAAATCAAGAACCTCAAATTGAAGCATCTTGAAGTCAACACATCCAAGGGAAGCAAGAAAAGGCGTTTCTCATCATCATCAAGGATTCAAGGTGATCTCCCTCTTCTTGAGTCAAGGATCATTTTTGAAGGAAGACATCTTCATCAAAAAGTCATCCTCCACTATCAATATCATCATCAAAATCAAGAAGGTATCAGGTTGAAGATATTGTCATCAAGGAGTATCTTCACAAGTAAGTATCTTTATATTCACATATGAATCTATCAAAATGTCTTTTTGCAAGAAAAACAACAAGTTGGTTGGGGCATCAAACTTTCTTGCATGGAAGAAGAGGACATATTTGATCCTCATAGAAAATGAAGTTGTGGACCATGTCAGGGGCTCAATCACTAAACCTACAAAGGAAGAAGCTCAAGCTTTTGCAAAGTACATGAAAGGGGAAGTAAGGGCTCAAAATATTCTCACAGAATCCATCAAAGATCCCCTCATTCCCTATATATCAAAGTTGGAAACATCAAAAGAAATATATGACAAATGTATAGAATTGTTCTCCATAAGCATTGCAGGAGAAGTGATCTCATTAAGGCAAGAACTTTGCAAGATGAAGTTATCAAAAGAAGAAGGAATAGCCTTATACTCTATGAGGGTGTCAAAAATTAGAGACCAACTACAAGAGTTAGGAGAAATAATGTATGAAAAGGAAATGACCACCATAGTGCTCAATGCACTACCAAAGGAATGGGACACCTTTACATCAAGCATCTATGGAAAGAAGGAAGCAATCCCATTCAATGAACTTTAGTCACTATGCGAAATTGAATAAAAGAAAGCTGAAGGCAAAAAGTGATGTAGGATCAAACGAGCAAAACACAAGCATTTGCTGGCATGGTAAATAGAAAAGGAAATTTTGGGAAATTTGTTCCTCAGAAAAAGAAGAAGAATATGGCGAAGGTCCAATGCTATGGCTGTCAAAAATATGGGCACTATAAGAGAGATTGTCCCAAACTCAAGAAGGACAATAGCAAAAGAGGAAGGGAAGAAACTCATATCACTGAAGAAGTGGAAGAAGCTGAAAAGAAGATATAAAAGGAGGAAGTGAAAGATCTCTATTATAATTGAGATAATCTTCTCCACCAAGTTCTTTTCAGTTTTTGCAAAGCTATCACTGTAGGAAACTCTAGAAGCATGATAGGATGCATCATTTTGAGATGACATTATAAGGGAATACAATTGAAGCAAGAGTGCATGACATCATCATAAGAAGCTTGAAAGATAGTTGGAGTAGAAGTCTATGGAAATCGTTATTAGAAAAAGGTAGCTCTTGGTAACCTCATTGCGAGCATAAGTAGAACTTATGGGTACAAGAGAAACATCTAGTATAGAAATCACCATACATCATTGGAAAGGAGCATTTACGGGATAAGGATAATTAGGATCTTGTTTTGGAATCTTCATTAGAAGGTTCATCTCTTGGAAGAAGCAAGTGTCTTGCTAAGAATTCCACCTTGGATGGGATTCATTGTTTGGAAGAATGATGATATGATGACAAAGGAGTACAACATGTCGAGATGGTTGAGGTTCTCCCAATCAAGGAAAAGGAAGTTACTAAAGAAAGCCTAGATGACCAAAAGAAGAAAAGGTGGATCTCTTTTATTGGAAGGATGCATGGTTCACATATTGACTAGATGAAATCAACATAATATGTCCTCATATGGAATATGAGGTGGTTGACAAAGATGAAGGTAATATGAATGAAAGTTCCTAGGGAGCAATATGTGAAGAAAGAAAGAAGAAATCACGAAAGATGCAACTATGGAAAAAGGAAATCAACATCTGATAACTAGAAGAATTGGCCATGATATCTCCATGGGAAAGATATGGAGACCTTTGTAAAGTCTGAAAATAAAGAAGAGCCTTGGCATTGAATATCTCTGAGATGTGTCAATATGTGTGCAGGATGTTGATATTGCAACAAGAAAATGTCATGCTGAAGGGCCATCTCAAATGGTAAATTTGATTTGATGTTCATTTTGATTTTTAAACAATATCTGGATTGGCTAATACAAGACTACCAAAAGAGAATTGTGGATGTCATCTACAAATAAGTACTCATGTGGAAGGATGGAAGATCCTGAAGGATACATGATGTGGAAAATGGAGTTGTGTGAAGGAAAGCCATACATGGTTTAGCAGATCACTTTTTGATGAAAGGAAGGATGACATGACTGACATGGTTCATGAAGGAATGTGATGGATGGTTGATCCCTACAAGACGAAAAAGACGAAATTCATGACATCGAATGAAGGAGCTCTACAAGCAGCTGAAGGTCCCATGATCTCCACCAATGAAGAGATGGCTTCTACTGGAAATAGGTCCCTAGTTAAGAGGGAGCTTGGAAGCAAGTTTCTGGTAAAGAAGAAACTTGGAAATCAAGTCCCTAGCTAAGTGGGAGCTTGGACAAGTCCCTAGTTGAGCGGGATCTTGGGTACATTCCTTTTATAGGAATGGGTACATTCCTTCATAGGAATGGGTGTATCCTCCCTAGTTGAGAGGGAGAGATAGGCACAACTTTCTGGTAAAGCAAGTTTCTGGTAAAGAAGAAACTTGGAAAGCAAGTCCCTCGCTAAGTGGGAGCTTGGACAAATCCCTTGTTGAGAGGGAGCTTGGGTACATTCCTTCATAGCAATGGGTATATCCTCCCTAGTTGAGAGGGAGAGATTGGATGCCAAATGCTTACCCAATCCTCCATTCATTCTTCTCTTCACTTTGGAGGAAAGAATGGAGGATTGGGTAAGCATCTAGCATTTGATACTCTTTGAGGATGTGGTAGGGTATCCAAGATAAGAGTAGTCGTAGATGACCGATATTCTTTGAGGGCTGAGAATCCAAGAAAAGAATAGTCCTGGAAGGACATACTCTATGAACACCCAGGTGGAGTATGTTCCTTGATAGACAATGATGATGGTGTTTATAAATCATTGGTCTCGCCAACATTGTGTGTTGATCTTGTTGAGAGATAGAGTTGTTAGTCAAGGCCTTGTTATGTGACAATGTTGGATGATATGATGCTAAACAAATTGGTTACCAATTCGACTCTTCTTATAAGATTTCTTCAAATTGAAAATGTCCAAGTACCGTGTATGGATTATGAGTGCCTATCTAGTTAAGAGGGAGTGTTGAAATATGTAATTAGGTTCGATCTTCATAATGACATATGTAATCATGATTCTAGGTATTTAATGAATAGAGAAAAATAAATTTATTATTGTGAGTTTTGAGGCATGGGTTTCACGCTTAAGAGAATTTATTTTATAGGTCAAGCATGCATTGAGTGCTTCTATGTTTGTCATAGAGTCATTGTCATGTATTAAAGACCCATTTAGGCATGTTATATATTGTAAAAGAAAATTTATTGAGTCAATGACCCTCCAAGACCTTGTCATGGCACAAAGATCAAGTCGACCTACATGAAGAGACAAGTCGGCCTAAAAGAAGCAATTCGACCTTATGAGAAGCCTATATAAATGAGACTTAGACCTCACTTGGAGCCACACACTTCACACACAAAATTTCGATCACAAGAAAGAAAAAGAATGCGAAGAAGAAGATTATGAAGGATGAAGAGAAAATCAAGCTTTTGGAATTGTTTTTGGGCTACTTCTCTCCACATGTGTGAAGGAATTAGGGTTCATGCTACTGTAGTAAAAGCTGAGTTGCAAAAGTGAAGTTAGGTCATCAAGAAGAGCCACTCAGGAAGTCGAATTCTCTAGGAGAAAGAATCTACCCAAGTAAAGGAGAAAGGAACAAGATCACACCATCATCTCTCACTCGTGCTAGGGTTAAGGTTTTTTCAGAAGAAGTTGATGGGTAGATCGAAGTTGCAGAAAAAGTTACTGGGCAAGTTGAAGTTGCAAAAAGATGCTGCTAGGCGGTTGAAAGTTGCAGAAAGAAGTTGTTAGGCATGTCAAAGTTGCACAAGAAGCTGCTAGGCAGGTCGAAGTTGCAAAAGAAGCTGCTGGAAGTCAAAATTTACAGAAGTCGTTAGAAGTAAGGTGTGACTTAGTCTTGAAGGGTCTTGGTCAAGGGTCAAAGGTCTTGGAATTTGTCAATTGAAGGTCTATAAGAAGGGAAATAATTCTGGTGGGTTTTCCTCTCAAGTTGGAGAGGTTTTGGCCCTGGCTGATCGCCTACATCTTGTGTCCTATTGTCTCATTGATTTTACTGTTTGGTAGTTGTTTGATGATAGAAGAACATTAATAATAATCAAGTGAAAGAAGAAGCTTATCAAATTAAGTAAAAATATATCCCAAGTAGTTATCAAAGCAGAAGAAATCACCTACACTTGTTGCCCCTAGATTTCTCAACACTGACTTGGGTCTTGTGGAAGTTCTTGGTCTTGATTTTTAGGTCGTGGATATCTCACTTTGATCTAATTCTATAAGAAGAGAAGTTGTTTGGGTTTTCCCCCTTGTGGGGTTTTTTCCCTGGTTTGGAACCTATATCTTTGTGTTCCTTGTCGCTTGTGATCTTCATGTTTTATATGTTTTGGTAATTATTTGATGAAGAGAACATAATAAAAGAAATAGGAAACCAACAAATATTCACAAGCAATTATCAAGTAAGAGAAATCAATCCTAATTTGCTAACCTATTGGTTTCTCAACAGTCACCACCTGAGACATATCTCAAACCATACCTAAATTTACCACTCAAGTACTTTAACACATGCTTTGTTGCAATCCAATGTACCTGACTCGAGCCAACCACATACTAGCTCAAGGTGTTCACTACAAAGCAAGTATCTGCCTTAGTGTTAACCATGTACATCAAGTATCTCATCGACTGTTTGTACATCGTTGGATCCACCAAATTTGAATCTAAAGCATAATCGCTCAACTTCTTCAGATTGGTCACCATAGGTGTAGCAATGGTCTTGCAGTCCATCATGCCGAATCTCCTCAAAATCTAAGTGATGTACTTCCCTTGTCCGAGGAAGATCTCATCAGCTCTCTGCCACACCTCTAATTCCAAGATATAGTGCATCAGGCCAAGATCCTTCATCTCGAACTTTGAGGCCAATCCCTCTTGCTCCCAACAATGAGCCTCTTTGCCCCTATAAGGAATAGATCATTCACATACAACGCCAATATCAAAAGATCGTCGTCAAGAATCATGAAGTAAATGTCAGGATCCACAACACTCTTGGTGAAGCCTAAGCTCATGAAGTATCCATTAATCTTGGAATACCACACCCTGGGTGCTTGCTTGAGTCCATACAAAGCCTTCTTCAATCTGCAAACACGGGACTCCTTCCCATGTATCTCGAAGCCTTGAGGTTGTTCTATGTACACTTCCTCTTCAATCACACCATTGAGGAATGTGGTCTTTACATCCATCTAATGTATCTTCCAATTCATGACTGAGGCAAGAGAAACAACATTTCTAATAAAAGTATACCTGGTGACTAGAGCAAATGTCTCGTCATAGTCCACTCCCTCTTTCTGGTAGTCTCGCCACAAACCTTGCTTTGTACTTCTTGATGATGCCATCTGCTGCATGCTTGATCTTATAGATCCATTTGGAAATCGCTACTAACTTCCCCTCTACTCTTGAAACTATCTCCCCCACATCATTCTTCATGATGGATTGATACTCCTCCATCATGGCATCCTTCCAAACCTATTGGCCTGTTGCCTCCTAATAACTAGAAGGCTTGGAATCAATGATGTCACTCATCAATGCCATATAACCCAAGTACCTTTGTGGTCGTTTGCTGTCCTTGGAAAGTACCATTTGGAGTTGCATGCCCTTCTGCATCCTGCAAAGTATCACGAAACCATATTGACCTTTACCTAGTCTTTGCAACATCTCTCAGTGGGTCCACTGGCTCTGTTAGTTCTACTGACTTCTCTTGATCACCTGAAGGATGAACAACTGGAATAGAAGGACCTGTACTTGCATCCTCAGAGCTTCCTGCTCTTCACTATCAATCTCCATGTGGGACTCTATAGACCTTTTGAAGGCTACCTCCTTATCAAAAGTAACATCTAGACTAACCTCAATCTAACATTGTCCTAGAATGTAGATTTTGTATGCCTTCGATGTCTCCATGTATATCACAAAAGTACCCTTCTTACCAGAAGGTTCCAACTTCTTCTCCTTGGGCACGTGAACATATACTGGACAACCAAAGATCCTCAAATGACCAACATTTGGCTTCTCTCCTATGAATGCCTCCTAAGGAGTCTTTTTCTCCGATATATGGTGAGGACTCTTATTTTGAACATAAATAAATGTGTTGGATGCCTCTGACCATAAGAACATGGGTAGATCCTGATCATGAATCATTGCCTTTGTTATGAATAAAATGTATAAAAATAATAATAAATAATAATAAATAGTAATAATGATTAATGAACTAATAATTAGTGCTGAAAAGACATGTCTTTAAGGACATGCCCATTCGTTGAAGGGTACCTGCCTAGGTATATATATTGGACCCTCAGTTGTAATCAAAATATCTCTCATCAATTTTTATGTAAACTATTCAATACACATACTTGTATTTTCAATGGAAGTCTTCATCTCCAAAGTGTTCTGGAGATTATTGTGAAGTATGAACTTTGTTCGTGACATTGGTATTAGAGTTGTTTGATCCTCTAGCTACTCAACCGTTGCATAGAGCCAGTCTGATCTAACCTTTGGCCATCAACCTTTCGTCAAGTTCATTGCCATTGGAATTTAGGTTTTTAGCCATAAAAAGTATTTGGAAGTTTTCCATTATGTTGTCAAGCCTTCAGCCATGAAAAGAAAAGAAAAAAAATTAAAAAGGGAAAAAATTATTTAAAAAAAGAGTTTTTACAAAAAAAATAAAGATATAAAAGGATCAAGAAAAAAAATATTAAAAAAATATAAAAAGAGCAAAAAAAAAGAAGAAAAAGAGGAAATAGAAAAAAAGAGGATTTTATATATTTATAAAAATTATAAAAAAGGAATTTAAAAAGATATATATTATATATAAAAAATTATAAAAAAGGGGATTGTATTTAAAAAACAAATTAAAAAATAAAAATAAAAATAAACAATTTTATTTAAAAAATAAAAAAAAACGCCACAATCTGTGGTGCGGCTGACAGAGTTTCGGCCATTGCATGACTGGGCACTCAACCACCACCGCCGCCACTTCTCAATTGGGCACCACTGCCACCAGGCGGATCCATCCGCTCACAACGCCACCACCACACAAGTTCCACCACAATGTTCGAGTTGCAACAAAGTTGTCGCCTCTGCCTTTGCAGTGACAACTTTGTCATCTGTTGTCTCTACCCTGGTGCTTCAACCTGATCCACACCCACCGAGCAAATCCTCCCACACTGCAACTGGATCCCCATCGACGTTCTCCTATTTGTGCTGCTGCCATCCTCTGAATGAGCTCATCCAATCACCGCCGCAGCTTGTGCATTACAGTGGTAATAAAATGCCACCACACCCTATTCGTTGCAAATTGTGGTAATCAAACACATAATTGCAACAATTGTACATTCACTGTCAACTAAATTTATACACAACAAATATTCCTGAAAGATAAAAACACGATTAGAAAATCCAACAATCACTATTAGAAATCGTGGGTATCTCTCAACCACGAAGGGTATCCCTTACTCAAAATCAAGTTGAACGCAGTCATCAAGAGCCGCAATTTTTCATAAACAACCTCAATTATCTAATGCCGAAATTATTATTTACGAAGGTAAGCCAATAAAACTAAGGATTATTTAATTAAGCATTCATGTTACAAGTTTATTTTATTAAAGTAAAAATTATTAAAAGGACAATTAAAAATAATAGAGTATTTATAAAGGGTATAATAAAGAAGTACTAGATTATAAGTAACAAAAAAGGGTTTATTGAAATTTCTTTAAGGAAGGTTACAAGTTAAAAGAGTTATAATTAAAAAAAGGAGATATTATATCAAACATAACAAATAATAATAATAAATATTTTATAAAAGAAAGGGAGGTTATCTATTAAACCCTAAGCTCATCTCCACAAAGTAAAAAATTTTGAAGAAAAGAATGAAGATTATTTAATATATATATATATATATATATATATATATATATATATATATATATATAAAAGGAGCTTCTCTTATGAAGAAAATATATGTCCTTGTCAAAGCAACTGTTGACGAAATTATCTATGAATACCAATGGAATCTAATTCAGAAATAAAGGAAGGAAGATTTCTAGAAACCTCGTTAACTTATGTTCTCGTGCTATTTAGATTTAAGGGGACTCTTGCAAGAAAAGATATTTCATATTACTATTTCTACCTCTCCCACCAAAGAAGAAAACTTCATAACCCCTAACCTTGCTAACCAATTGGTGATTCTTGAGTCAAATGTTATCGAAAAATTAGACTACTGGAATAAAAACAATATGGCATAAACAATTTACAACTAAACATTGGGGATTATACATTTATATCACAATTCTCAGTTCAATCCCTGTGGAGCCATCAAGGTGACATTATTCTAGGTTGACCCTCGATGGAATCACTAGGGTCTTTTATCCTAAATACGAAAAAGAAGTTTTTGACATTTTCCTACATGAAGAAAAAATAACACTACAAGACAATACATTGAATTAAGATTCAATAACATTATAAGACATACAAGATATTTCAAAAGTGATTTTTCAAGAAGGTAAAAGGGTACTACAAAATATGCAAGGAAAAGTTGACAAAATCGCCGCTGACAAAAACGAAATAGTTTTTCGGCTTAAAGACCATAATGAAAAAACGCTAACGCAAATTAAGAACCTTAAGAAGGACAAGAATTTGTTGGAAAACAAGGTACAACAACTTATTGAGATGGAAGCATTAAAATCTTCAAATGAAGAAATTCAAGTTGAAGAGAAAGGAATGAATACCAATCTAGTGAATATCACAACTGAAAAAGACAAGCCAATTGAAAAACAAAACACACTCAAATATTGCAGCTCAAACGATGGAAATTCCAAGTGAAGATTTTGTACCCAACTCAACAACCTCAGTACCTAAAGCAAATCAGAAAATTGCCACACACTTGATAAGGGAAAGTCAAACCAAACGAATTCCTTATCAACATCCAAATCAAAAGAGTAGAGAACTCAGTCAAGCTACATATCTGTATCACTTAGAACAAAAACAACAAACTTATTTTCTGAAGAATACTGAAGTGTGCACAATTCAGTCCGATGATAACAATTCATTATAAATTTCCAGTAATCAGAAGATTCCACAAAAGATTGATTTAGTGTGGTCAATTCCCTTCTTAGAGAGACAGTTTTGTTTATCTCTCAAAGGATCCTATCATCATATATCAATGAGATGACAACTTGAAGAACTCTAAAAGATACAAATAAATTACCAAGACAATGAAACACATGTTACGCCTTGTCAACAATAAAGCTTTGAGGACAAAGCTTTCTAAAGAGGGATGCAATGTTATTAATAAAATATATAAATAATAATAAATAGTAATAAATTAATAATGATTAATTAACTAATAATTAGTATTGAAAAGGCATGTCTATAAGGACATGCCCATTCGTTAAAGGGTACTTGCCTAGGTATATATACGGGACCCTCAGTTGTAATCAAAATATCTCACATCAATTTTTATATATACTATTCAATATGCATACTTATATTTTCAATGGAGGTCTTCATCTTCGAAGTGTTTTGAAGATTATTGTGAAGTGTGAACTTTGTTCTTAACAACCTTCATAACTTCTACAATGGACTTTTTCTTCCTTTCTGCAACCCCGTTTTGCTGAGGGTTGTAAGAAATGATCCACTCCCTCTTGATCACTGTCTCCTTGCAGAAAAAAGTCTTTGGAAGTATATTCTCTGCTATTATTTGACCTCAAGACTTTGATCTTCTTCCATTTCTAGTACTCTACCTGAGCCCTGAACTCCTGGAACATGTTGAAGACCTTGTCCTTGGTCTTCATGAAGTAAATCCAAGTCTTTCGAGAGAAATCATCAATAAAAGTCACATAGTACAAGTAAACTCCCAAAAATGATACTATCATTTGTCCACATACATCAAAATGCACTAGATCTAAGATCCCCTTGGACCTACTGTCACTGTTCCGAAAAGATCCCTTGACATTCTTGCCAAGTGCACATCCCTTGCAAACACCATCATTCTCCTCCTGAAGCTTTGGAAGACCTGTAACCATCTTCCTCAATGCTGGTAAAGCCCTATAATGCAGGTGACTAAATCTTTGATGCCATAACTCACATAGAATGATACTATCATGTACCAATGCTTGGGTTGGTCTTCCTATCAGTCTATATAAGCCTCCCTCTTGAACACCAATTACTTCGGTTGAATCTATGTTCGAGCCCTTAGGCCATACAAGAACCTGTTCATCCACAAATGCAACTTTGTACCCTCTGTCTTCCAATGTTGAGATAGAAAGCAGGGTCTTCTTCAATCCTGACATAAACAAACATATCACATGTGAAGTGTATCTCCAAACTCTAGCTGAAATGATGTTGACCCAACTCCTTTCACCACATACTTGAATTTATCCCCAAGTTCCACCTGCAATGTTGAGTCTCTCTCTGTCAAATCAATGAGAGCATCTTGAAAACAAATCATGTGCCTAGAAGCACCACTATCCACCAATCAAACATCATTGCCATTTGTAATAGCGTTGTAAGAGTGAAGACAAGGAAATATTTCTTAGACTTCTTCTGTGGTGGAAGCTCATCATCATTATCAACATAGGCTACCAATGCATGCAGCTTTCCCTTCCTTTTCTTCTAAGGACACTAGGATGCATAGTGTCCAAAATCATGGCAATTGAAGCACTTGATCTTTGACATATCCTTTTTTTTCGAATCCTGAGTTGGAGCAAGTCTTTTACCTATATTCTTCTTATCAAAATTTCCAAAGTTTCTTTGTCTTCCTTTTCCTTGCATGGCTACAAGAGCTTGCGTTTCTTCATCCTGAGGATTTTGCTAGTTGTTCTTTGACAATGGTCTAGCCTCCTCTTGGACACAATCAATCCATAGCTTATCAAATTTGGGTAGATTTTCTCATGCACAAATTCCTTGAAGAAATGGATCCCATGAGGAAGGGAATCCATTGAGAGTCACTGTAACAAGCTTGCTGTCATCAATATAATCTCCAATTGGTCTAAGCTCATCTCTCAACTTAGAGACTCTCATAAGATAAGAAACAACATAGTTTGATCAAGACATCATAATACTTAGAAGTTGATTCCTCAAGGTTAGCTTCCTGATAGTGTTGCTACTCTCATACAATCCCACCAAATCATCATACACTTCTTTGGAAATCTTCAAACCAACAACATGAGAAATCAAGTGATCCTTATTGAATCTATCAAGATTCTCTTAGCATTGGCTTCAACCTTCTTATATTTGGCTTTCTCCTTAGCTTCCTCTAGCTCTGGAATGACCTTCTCCACATGATCCTGAAGCTCATTTTCTTCCAAGATAAGAAGTACCCTGGCTTTCCAAGATCTGAAATTGGTGGCACCATCCAACTTAACTTCAACTTTGAGACTTGGTGTTGTTTTGATAAGAGATCCAAAAACCAGTCAAGCTGTTGAATACCTGGTCTCTAAGGCTGACTTCAATAGCTAATCTTTTAGTAAAGCTCTGATACCATGTTGAATTTTCTACAAGATGTATAGTAAATACAATTTTCTGCTAATTAATTACTTCCTAATGATTTTCATACAATATTCTTATGTCACTGATATCATTCGGCAATTTCACTTCAAAAAATATCAATAGTAAATGCAACAGAAACAATAAAGATCATAGAAAGACAACCATGCATAATAGAGAATAATTTTACCCTGGGAAACCCAACCTTGGGAGAAAACCCAATGGATGTTTTTTTAGGAGAAATTATTCTTCAACACGGTTTACAAATCAACCTATGTTGCAGGAAACGTGGTATAGAGGTCCGTTTCCGTACGGAAACGGGTACGAAATGCGGAAACGCGTTTGGTACGGCTGTGAAATGCGTTTCCAATCGTACTGCCACGTTTCCTGAAACGGAAACGTGGCCAGTACGGCCGGAAACGCATTTCAGGGCCGTACAACCCACGTTTCCTCATTAACTTGTGTTTTTTTTAATTTACTTTTAGGATATGTTAGTGACTTTTTGTTGCTTCTAGATGCGTGTCTAAAGTTATAAAAGTGAATTTTTGCCTTAGTGTTGATATGCAGTTCATTAGGAAGTTTGAGGGATATGCAGTTCATGGTAATGTTAAATTCTTAAAGTAAAAGTGATATTCTCCTTTATTTTTCATTTTCATCCTTTTACTTAAATTTTTAACATTACCATGAAATGACTCAGGATGTTTGAAAGTGGTTTCGCCCTCATTGGATTTCATATGGAGAAAGTAGAATTTTAGATCTCACTCAAAATCCAACAGACTTATCTCTTTTTCAGGATTTCAGGATTGGGGGGATTGCAATGTTTCCATTGGATTTTATCATGTACTAGGGTATGGAACTTGTATTTAATCAAGAGAACCAAACCCTCTATGCAGGGGAGACTCCCAATAATGAAGAGTATGTAAGGTACTAGGGTATGAAACTTGTATTTAATCAAGAGCACTAAAGTCGTTCGACTATGTAGGAGGAGACTCCCAATCAAGCACGAGACAAGAAATTAGAAATTTCTCATGGCTGATTTTGAATATTTCTATTTTCATTATGTGATCATTCATGAGTAAATGTGATGTAAATTTAGAGACTTATAGTTTATTCATTAACAATTAACAATTTTATCATAATGTAATAAATTAGAATGTATCATATATGCTTTATGATTGCACATATTTCTTAAATGTCCTAATATATATATTCGCGTTTCCCCGTTTCCAAAATTTGGGGAGGTCGCGTTTCGTATCACTTCCCGTTTCAGAAACTCGTACTCGTTTCCCCATTTCGTGCAACTTAGGTAGCAACACAAGAAGCAACAGCGCAATGGATGAAGGGCAGCAGGCCAAGCATCAGCACAGAGGATCGATGCAGAGGATCAGTGTGATGCTTCTATGGTGAAGCATTATTAGAGCACATTCCTCGCTAAGAGGGAGTGTTGATATTGGGTAGCATCAGATGTGCTCTAGCCATGAAATTTGGTGGAAAAGCTAAGCCGCATGAGATCTCCAAAAAATCGTTTGGAGAAATTTCGCCCAGATGAAGAGATATTAAAATAATTAATATTTTTAATGAGTTCTGAAGTCTAAACTTAGGAAAATTAAAATATTAATGTGTATTAATATAATATGGGTGAGAAAGTTCTAAGAGACTAGGATCAAGCTAGTTCTAATCTTAGCTGTTGATTAGGGACTTAATCTCGGCCATTGAATCGTCAATGAGAAAAATATAAGAGGAGGCTTGAGGGTCACTTAAAGATAAACCAAGAGAGATCAAGAATTCGATTTTCTAAGGGGAGGTTTGCTGAGGAAATCGAGTTAGAGATCAGTTGCAGCGAAGGGCATTTTAGCAAGGGATTTCCATCCAAGGCTAAAGAATACATATCAAAGAGGCCAACAAAGTGTCGGAAGAGGCAGCGCAGAGCCTAGGAGGGATGACGCAGAGGCTAAGGAGGTCAGTGCAGAGGACGCAGAGGGTCGTAGAGGCTGACGCAGAAGCC
The DNA here is from genome assembly GCA_000404065.3 of Pinus taeda. Lineage (NCBI taxonomy): Eukaryota > Viridiplantae > Streptophyta > Pinopsida > Pinales > Pinaceae > Pinus > Pinus taeda. The sequence continues at coordinate 268,988 of APFE031341246.1, forward strand.
GTAGAGGCTGACACAGAAGTTGAAGAGGGCTTCAGAGGCACCGCTAGGAGTGTCTGTGGGGCAGACTACGAGCAGATCAAATGACACAGAGCCCAGAGAAGGTGACGCGTGTCTGTGGGGCAGATTAGTAGCAGATCAACTGACGCAGAGCCGAGAGAGGGTGACACAATTCTAGGAGTGCTTGGAGCAGCTTTCGCTGTCCATCACAAGGAACAACCAAAGTCACTGTGGGATTGTTCATCCAGTTGCTGATTTGTCAGAATATCTGTCTCCAGATAAAGGTACTACTGCCGAGGATATTCTCTAAAGTGTGAGCCATTTCTGACACCTTAGTTGGATTCAAAAATCTTCTTAATAATAAAACCCTCATATATGTTGCACCGGTTTTCCCAAATTGGGTTTTTCCGAGAACAATTGTCCAAAAATAATGGTGTCCCTTGTGTTGTCTTAGTTTACTTCAGTTGTTGATATGTATATTTGTGAAGGCTAGAATTGTGTTTACTTCGATGTTTATGTTATTAAATAACTTGTTAATGTAAAGAACAAGTAGGAGATAGTAAAACAGATATTACAGTAGGGGTTTCTGATGTGTTAGATTCAGGAATTTTCAAAATCGTATCAGAGGGATTGCAGATCAAGGAAGACTGAAGACACCAGCCGAAGAAATCTGAAAATTTGCAACAAAGAAGCAGTTGTCCCAAGAGACGATGTTGTTAAAGAGTTGAAGAGGCAAGAGAAGAACTGACGCAGAGGCTCACGCAGAACCTACGTCAGCATTCTGACCCAGGAGAAGGGCCAACGCAAAGGTAGAGGGGCAGAACAAGCTAATGCAAAGCCACGACATCCTTCTCAGCCAGGAAGGATTGATGCAGTTGGCCAGGAGGAGTAGATTCAGCCTACACCATGATTGCACAGAGCCTGAAGGGCTCAAATTCTTAAGTGCCTGGGCTAAGGGAGCTGTGGAGATTGTGATTTGAGGAGCTAGTGGGATGTTGTTTTTGTTAGTGCAGAACAGTGTCTAAGGAGATGGAACCAAGGTAGAGGGAAGCACTACCTCGACAGATTTCTAGCCAAGAAATCTAGATCCAGGTCGCAACAGCAAAGGGGGATTGGAGAGGAGTGATTCGACAGTTGGCAGGAGGATTTCCAGGAGGGAAATCAAGACTCAGAGGGAGTCTAAAACAGGAGCGGAGATGGCAGTAAATGGATTGAGGGGTCAGGACAGATTGGACGGGGCTTCCAATTTTGTCATCTAGAATGCCAAGATCCTGGCAATCTTGGATAAACATCATATCAAGGACTATGCCTTGAGAACCGTAGCTATCCCAGTTGACCTGGCTGCAAATGAGAAGTATGAGGAGGCCCAGGCAAAGGCGAAATGCATGATTTGAGACGGGCTTAAGGATCATGTCATACCACATATTGCTGAGAAGAATACAACAAGAGAAATGTGGGAGACCCTAACCACCTTATACCAGGGCTCTTCCGTGCAGCGAAAGATGCTATTGGAGAATCAGCTGAGGCCATATCAGGTGTGGAAAGGATAGGAGATAGATCCCTTTCTCCTCCAGTTGCAAGGGATTCACGACCAACTCACTTCCGTGGGATCTAGACCGAATCTAGAATTCATGGTCAAGACTGCCCTGAGTGCAGTCTTCGTGAGTCGAAGACATTTGTCCAAGGCATTTTGGGCAAAGAAACTCTCCCCAATTGGTAGGAGATGTGGGTAGCTCTTCGATAGAAGGAGTTCAGGAGATTGACCAAGGCAGGGAGTAGCGACAAGGGAATTCAAATCAAGGAGGAGGAGGAGGAGGATGTACCTCTAGCATCTACGAAACAACAGGGGGTTCATAAGAGGGAGAAGAAAGATATCTCCAAGGTCAAATGCTTCAATTGTGGGGAGCTGGGACATTATACCTCTCAATGCCCCAGGAAGAAAGGCAAGGGAGAAGCTTTCGACTCAAAGGCAGTTCTAACAAAGGCGAAGAAGGATGTCGAGACTGATGATGATTGTGCCATGCCTGCTCATGCACCTCTAGAGAAGAGGTGGGGAGACATTGAGTTGTAGTCGAGATGACTACATGCTAGGGCTAGATCGTTGAGGTGCCCAAGCTCTTGGATCACATCCGGCTACGGGAGCCCTTAACGACAGTAGCAAAATGACGAGTGTCAGCTGGAGCGAGGTGTGATGGAGCGAAAATGGCAGAGCTAGAGTTCCAAACTCTGTAGCAGTGCAGTAGAGGTTGCAACAATGCAAGAGGCACAGAGGAGGTTGTAGCAGCGCAGTAGAAGCAAAGGGTCAACACAGATTAGCAGCAGAGGTAGCTTCAGCATCACAAGGCATCCAAACTGACCAGCATGTCAGGTTTGGGTGAAGTCAGTTACTTACTTCTCAATAATTGAGTTGCAGTGCAACAGTTAGCAGTGGCAATGCTATGGGCAGCATGAGGCAGCATCTTAAGAGGGAGCTACAATACAAATGTAGCAGTGGTAGTGGCAAATTCATGGGCAGCAATACAAGAAGCAACACTGCAATGAATGAAGGGCAACATGCCAAGCATCAACACAGAGGACCAATGCGGAGGATCAGTGTGATGCTTCTCTGGTGAAGCATTGTTAAAGCACATTCCTCGCTAAGAGGGAGTGTTGCTTTTGGGTAGCATCGGATGTGCTCTAGCCATAAAATTTGGTTGAGAGGCTAAGGCGCATGAGATCTCCAAAACCCAGAAATCGTTTGGAGAAATTCCACCTAGATGAACAGATATTAAAATAATTTATATTTTTAATGACTTCCGAAGTCTAAACTTAGGAAAATTAAAATATTAATCTGTATTAATATAATATGGGTGTGAAAGTTCTAAGAGATGAGGATCAAGCCAGTTCTAATCTTAGCCGTTGATTAGGGATTTAATCTCAGTCATTGAATCGTCAACAGGAAAAGTATAAGAGGAGGCTTGAGGATTAATTGGAGATATACCAAGAGAGATCAAGAATTTGATTTTCTAGGGCGAGGTTTGCTGAGGAAACCGAGTTAGAAATCAATTGCAGCGAGGGGCAGTTCAGCAAGGGATTTCCATCCAAGTATGAAGAATACATATCAAAGAGGCAACAAAGTGACGGAAGAGGCAGCACAAAGCCTAGGAGGGTTGACGCAGAGGCTATGGAGGCCAGCGCAGAGGATGCAGAGAGTCGTAGAGGCTGACGAAGAAGCCATAGACACTGACGCAGAAGTCGAAGAGGGCTTCAAAGGCACTGCTGGGAGTGTCTGTGGGGGACACTGGGAGCAGATCAGCTGACACGGAGCCGAGAGAGGGTGACGGAATTCCTAAAGGGTGACATAGTTCTAGAGGAGTGCTTGGAGCAGCTTTCGCTGTCCAGCACAAGTAACAGCTGAAGTCACTGTGGGATTGTTCATTCAGTTGCTGATTTGCTAGAATATTTGTGTCCGGATAGAGGTACTACTGCCAAGGATATTCTCTGAAGGGTGAGCCATTTCTGGCACCCCAGTTGTATTCAAAAATTTGCTTAATAATAAAACTCTCATATATGTTGCACCGGTTTTCCCGAATTGGGTTTTTCTGGGGATGGTTGTCCAAAAATAACGGTGTCCCTTGTGTTGTCTCAGTTTACTTCAGTTGTTGATCTATATATTTGTGAAGGCTACAATTGTGTTTACTTCGATGTTTATGTTATTAAATAGCTTGTTAATGTAAAGAACAAGTAGGAGATAGTAAAGCAGATATTGCAGTAGGGGTTTCTAATGTGTTAGATTCAGGAATTTTCACAATTATTGTATCAGAAAATTAGTTTCTACTGTGTTATTGTAGAAGAATCAACAGTTTACACATTGCAACTTTGGATTCAGCATTTGATCATTGTTTTATGGTCTAAACTAAATACACCAGCAGTTTTGCACATCAAACTGCCATATTTAATTTCATTCTCCAGCACTTGTTATGGTTGATTGTCAATGACAATTTGAAATTGTGGCATCTAACGATTAGGCACAATTGGATTGACACAAACTAAATCAATTTGCTGTTTTTCATCGTACCACACTCACTTTTGATTAGACTGATAGAATTGGGTTGATCATACAAATTAATCAACTCAAGCTAAATAAAACTTCCACACTATAATGATAGACTGGATTGATTTAGTGACACCCCTCTAGTCTTGGAAACCCCATTTCCTTCGATCTAAAGAGTCAGGCAAGGCTACCAAGGTGATAGTGGGTGGTTTGCTTGATAGTTGCCTGTACGCTCTGCGGTTGTGGTTAGAACTTTTACATTTAAACGAGAGCTTTAGCAGTAAAAGTCACTTTTAATGCAATTCTGCGAGGCCATCCTATTTCCAAAAGCATAAAGAAAACAAACGTTGATAAAGACATGAACCAAAAACTCCTTGAGCCAAAGAATGACCTCACAGCAAGACACCAAAAGAAACTCTATAGGCCTCTTCATCTTAAATTTTCCATAACATCCTCATCTTCCAAATACTTTGAATTCTCCACATCTTTCTCTTTTGCTACAATTTATCCTTTCTTCAGGAGACTATTGTAGTCTAGCACTGACATTAATTGCGCAACAGATGAAATATGGGTTAACTAATATTTTTTAATGAGGATTTGTGTTATCATTCAGGGAAACTTTCATTAAAATAAGATAAACAAGACAATAATGATTATTTTGAATTGCCTTTCCATGTCCATCAAAGCCATTTCACAATGTCATAGAATTTACAAGGGAGCAATCCAACAAAATCTACATACAGTCAAAGTTCTGACATCATATACATTTCTAGATTCTAACTCAGACCCTTGGATGCGTATATGCAGATCATCAAGATAGCAAACATTTGACGTTTAAACTTTAAGGCAGTTAAATAAAGTATGAAAAAAGAAAAAAAAAGTCAGTGGTTGGAACAAACCTCCCATATTTCTTGATCAGTGTGCAGATGCAGTGGATCCAAGTTATCTCTGACTGTTCCTTCAAAAAGGGTTGGTTCTTGAGAAATGATATTGAGTGTTGACCGTAAGTCATTCAGACCAAGTATACTGATATCAATCCCATCAATGATTATTTTTCCAGCAGCAGGCTCAACTATTCGGAAAAGGGCCAAAACAAGAGAAGACTTCCCACTGCCTGTCCTTCCCACTACACCGAGTTTTTCCCCTCCATTAACAGAGAAGGTAACATCCTTTAATACAAGTGGTGCTTTTGGGAGGTATCTTAACTGAAATAAATCCACAAACCAAAAACATAAATAAGTAGAGAACTTAGAAAACATAACGGTCATATTATTAAAAGAAAGAAGTCAAGAAATATTGGATTCCTACTAGAGATCTGACAGTGAGAGCAAGTTCTATTTATAACAATCACCCAGTAAAATGAAAGATCATACATTCTTTTGGTGGAAAGACACAAATTTTGAAGTAAAAAATTATGATTACACAAGCATTCCTCTTGGAGTACTCAGTAAAGAAAGTGTCAAAAAGGAGTAGTATATGCACATAAAGGAACAGTCAGAATTATGCTGCATTGGATGGTAAAATCAAACAAACTAAAATCAGAATAAAATCTTTATTATTACCAAAATGCTCCAAGTACTGGACACTGTATTTGACACCATCTCTGTGATTTAACTTTTGAGCTCATTATAGTCGGATCAAAATGAAGTAATTGAACACATTTAGTGAATGCAACAGGTTTTTGCTTTCTGGTCAAGTCCTTATTTATAGCTGAATTTCAGACAGCCACTTAAAATGCTCTAATACATCATGTATTCCCTTTTTGATGTATTTAAAATGACAGTAAAAATTTGAGAAATTCTTACTCAACCACTAAAATCTTTTTGTAGGAAAAAAGGTTAATGATGTTTATCTGGATGATAATTGTGAAAAATGATCCATAAATTTGTGAGATTGATAAATTATTTCCAATTATGAGTTACTCAAATTATATCTCATAACATGCATCCAAGGAACTTATTTGAGTGGAAACCTCTTTGAAGTCAATTTTCTCTTCAGAAGCTGTAACGCACCCCCTTACCTCTCTAACACTGAGGAGGTGGTTATAAGTTAGACCCGATTCCCATGTTGCAGTCATGAGAATGGGGTTTAGAAGTTTCTAAATTATATATATATATATATATATTATATATATATAGAGAGAGAGAGAGAGAGATTTTCAGATACTTGTGAATGTATGATCAAAATTTACTACAACAGATTTCAATCATCTTTCGCAATTGTTACAGGCTAAATGTGCTTGACAACTAGGGGGAAATCCAGTAATCAATATAAGCCCAAGGAAATTGAACATCGATACTAAATGTAGGTTTAACCCCATATAGAAATCACCTATATACGAATTCTAAACACAGAAAATAAACAATGGCGAGAGCATAACACATAATACAAATATACACAGATTTTCCCCTAGATCCCACATCTGAGACTACCAGATTGATTTTTCATTATTTTCCTTTCAATGTTACAATACATATATATACACGTCGAAGCATCCATGAACCACAATCCATCAACCTTGGATTAGAACATAACCGTAGTTCCCTTGACCGGATCTACAAAATACCATGGACTGAAAACCATCATGTCCAAAACAATGTGCAAAATCCATGGACAAAACCATAGGTAGGCCCGCCCACCTAATATAACACAACTTAGCACTCTCCCACTTGTTGTTTTCTTTCCACAAGGGGCCACAGGAGAGCTTTGTGATTGATCCAACCCTGCAACGCCCATTGTTTCTCTACACCAAGAGAACTTCTCAAAGCTCACAGATTTTTTCAATGCATCTGCAGTATTCTTCAAAGTGTCCACCTTTAGCAACAACACCTTTTTGTCTTCTACCATATCCCTCACAAAGTGATACTAAACATCAATGTGCTTTGTCTTTGAAAGATAAGCAGGGTTCATTATTAAGAAAATTGCACTTTCACTGTCACAGTCTATCATTATAGCTCGTTGTACTAACCCCATACTTGAACAGAATCTCTGCAACCAAACTGCTTCCTTGTTTACATGAGTGGCTGCCATGTATTCTGCCTCTGTAGTTGACAGTGCCACTACAGATTGTCTCTTGCCCATTCAACTGAATGTACCTCCAAATAGGTTAAATACATACCCACTTGTAGATCTTCTATCCAACCCGGTCTGCCTTAACAAAGCCACGAATGTCCAAAACTCTATCCAATCTTGGTCTTCCTTGGTAGCACAAACCATAATCACAAGTGCCACGCAAATACCTTAAAACCCGCTTCACTGTTGTCCAATGCTCCTTCCATGGTTTTGACATAAACCTGCTCAATACTTCCACTGCATGTGCAATGTCTGGTCTAGTACAAACCATCGCATACATCAAGCTACCGACTGCACTTGCATATGGAACACGAGACATGTCCTCTTCCTCTTCTTGTGTCTTGGGACACTGTTCAGCAAATAACTTTACACCTACAGGAATAGGAACTTTCACCGATTTACTATCCTGCATATTAAACCTCTGTAGTATTGTCTCGACATACTTCCTCTAGTTTAACCAAAGCTTCCTCTTTGCCCGATCTTGCTTAGTTTCCATGCCCAAAATATAGTTTGCAGCACCAAGATCTTTCATGCTGAATTTGGAGGACAATTTGATCTTCAAATCCTGGATAATTTCTTTGTCATTTCCAACCAACAACATATCATCCACACACAAGACCAGATAAATAACACGGTCACCAGTTAATTTAAAATACACACAATGATCTACTTTGCTTCTGGTGAAGCCAAGGCCCCGTATAAATGTATAAAATTTCTGATACCACATCCTTGGTGGTTGTTTTAACCAATGTTGTTAAAAGCGCGAGCGGGATTAAATCGGCGTGGGGAATGAAGCGGAAAAAAGCGGAAAAATCGGGAAAAAAGCGGGAAAAAGCGGGAAAAATCGTTTGGTACAAAAATATTCATTTTTTTCATTTTTTTTCAATTTTTCATTAAAAATCGCGTTGCCTCGTCAGCCCAAGCTTTTTTCCCAAAAAAGCGGGCTTTTTTTGAAAAAAGCGGGCAAAAAAGCGGCAAAAAAATTTTATCCCGCTTTTTCCCTATAAAAAGCGCGATTAAATCGACCTAGGGAAAAACTCGCGATTTTTTGAAAAAAGCGCGATTTAATCGCGCTTTTAACAACACTGGTTTTAACCAATATAGAGACTTTTTTAACTTGCATACCAGTTCTTTCTTACTCTTCACCGCAAAGGATTCAGGTTGCTTCATGTAGATCTCTTCTTCCAGATCCCCGTGAAGAAATGTTGTCTACACATCCATCTGTTCTACCTCAAAATCAAAAGCAGCAGCAACAGATAAAAGTAACTCTAATAGAAGTTGCTTTGGCAACAAGAGAAAAAATCACCAAAATCAATTCCCAACACCTGGGAATAACCTTTTGCTACCAACTGAGCTTTGTATTTCTCCACCTTTCCTTCTACATTCATCTTCTTCTTGAACACCCATTTGTTGCCAATGAGTTTCCTTCCATCCGACAACTCCACCAAATCCCAAGCCTCATTTCTGTGCAAAGATGCCATTTCATCAACTATGGCCTCTTTCCAAAGTTTGTCATTCTCTGAATCTACTGCTTCCTTCACAGTTCTGGGATCATCATTAGTGATAGATAAAACAAAATTTGAACAGAAAACAGATGGACTATACATTTCTGGCTACCTTCTTTCTCGAACTGATCTTCTCACAACTGGAGTTTGTGACTCTTCATTTTCTGATTCTTCTTCTACTGTAGAGTTTCATTCTTCCTCCTTTAGCTCAAACTCTATCTTCTCAGGTTCCTTTGATAGGACTTCATGTTTAATAACATATTTGACCTCTCTAAACACCACATCCCAAATGCACACAACCTTCCTTATTACTGGGTTCCAAAGCCTATAATTTTTTAAACCATCCTTATACCCAATAAAGATGCATTTTTCAGATTTACTATCCAACTTTGTTCTTTTCTTCTTTGGAACATGTACATATGCATCACATCCAAATACCCTTAGATGTGAAAGAGAAGGTTTCTTACCAGTCCATACCTCTTGTGGAATCTTATCCTCCAACGCTAATAAAGGTGATCTGTTGACCAAGTAACATGCAGTCTCTACCGCCTTTGCCCAGAATTCTCGTCCTAACCCGACACCACTGAGCATGCTTCTTTCCCTTTCCATCAACGTCTTGTTCATTTTTTCTGCAACTTCATTTTGCTCAAGTGTGTATGGAGTAGTCTTCTGTCGTGCTATACCACACTTCTTACAGAACTCTTAAAATTCCTTCTTGCAAAACTCTCCACTGTTATCTGTCCTCGGCACCTTTATCTTCTTCTCTGTTTGGTTTTCCACCAGAGCCTTAAATTCTTCAAACCTGTCAAAGACTTCAGATTTCTTCTTGAGGAAATATATCTATGTATTCCTTGAGAAGTCATATATAAATGATACATTGTACACAAACTTACCCAGTGGTGGAACCGACACAGGTCCAAAAACATCACTGTGCACAAGCTCTAATATCTGTTTCGCCCTCTTACCACCAGAGGGGAAACTCACCCGATTCTACTTATACACAATTTTCCCAGAAATCAAAATCTAGAGAGATATTAGACATACCTTCTACCATACCTTTACCATGAAGTATTCAAAGGCCCTACTCTCCAATATGTCCATGCCTTTGATGCCATAGCATGGTCTTTTCTCCAGAGAACACTAAATTTTCTGCTCCACTTTCAGGAACCAAAGAACTATTGCACCCATCAATAACAGTGCTACCTTGCAGCTTGTACAGAGTTCCAATCCGAACTCCCTACGTCAATACCAGTGCTCCCCAAACCATCTTACAGGTATCTTTCTCGAACACAGTGTTTACACCTGCATCATCCAGCTTGCTTACAGAAATCAGATTTTTGGCTAATGCAGGAATATGTAGAACACTCGGAAGTGTTCTAATCCTTCCACCTTGCAACTCCAACTTGACTTTTCCGTGACCAACAATTCTAGCCTTCCTGTCATCCACCAAGAAGACATCACCACCATCATATTTCTCATACTCACAGAACCACTCCCTATGGGGAGTAAAGTGAAAGGATGCACCCGAGTCAATCAGCCATGCCTCATGATCTACATGTGTACTTGAAGAAGAAGCCAAGTACACATCCCCCCCTTCATCTGAGGCAGTTTTCGCCTCTATAGAAGGGGCATCATCAAACCCCTTTCCTTTCTCAGGAGCTTTAGATTTACAGTCCCTTCTGTAATGCCCTTCCTTTCTGCATTTCCAGCACACTTTTACAAGTTTTTCTAGAGATTTAGATCTCCCTCTCGATTTAGATCTCCCACTCGAGGACTTATTTTTATTTATGTTCTTAGACTGTCCTTGTATAAACAAGGCAACACCATACTGGCTTTCCATATTTTTCCATCTCATCTCCTTCGTCAACAAGGATGAGACTATTTCATCAAACTGCAAGGCAATTGCATTGCTACCTATTGCAATAACCAGACTATCCCACGAATCTGGTAGAGAACACAACAAACTGATGCACTTATCTTCATCTGAAATTTTAATGTCAACAGATAATAACTGACTTACCACAGTATTAAATGCGTTCAGATGCTCTATCACCGAGTCTACATCTTTCATCCTCAGGTTATACAACTTTTTCCGTAGGAATAGTTTATTCACCAGACACTTAGATTGGTACAAAGTCCCTAACTTGTCCCATAAAGCCTTCGTCGTAGCTTCCCCTGATACATTCAACAATACTGAATCTAAGACACGCAATCGTATTGTACTTTTTGCCTTCTGATCCAACTTCTTCCATTCTTCCTTGGACACTCCTGTTGGTTTAATACCCAGATCTACTGTGATCCACTGATCTTTATCCACCAACAGATCCTCCATCTTGACTTTCCACAACTCAAAACTCTAACCATTAAATTTCTCGATCTCTATCTTTCCACTGCTCACTATCTTCTTTCACCACAAGAATCGATCCCACAGGTCTCCCACTGAACAGGGTCTACCACAGGCTCGAGCAAAACCCCTCAATAGCAAAAGTGTCCCCTTGAAGCCAAAACAACTTTGATACCAAATGTAGGTTTTAACCCCGTACATAAATTACTTGCATACGAATTCTAAAAACAGAAAATAAACAATGGCGAGATCATAACACATAAAACAAATATACATAGAGATTTTCCCCTGGATCCCAAAACTGGGACTACCAAATTGATTTTTCATTATTTTCCTTTCAATGGTACAATACATATATATACATGTCGAAGCATCCATGAACCCCAATCCATTAACCCTAGATTAGAACATAATAGTAGTTCCTTTGACCGGATCTACAAAATCCCATGGACCAAAAACCATCGCGCCCAAAACCATTTGCGAAATCCATGCACAAAACCATAGGTAAGTCTACCTACCTAATATAGGGTCCAAAAAAAAATTCCCAGAGGCGCTGCACTCGGCGCAATGAAGAGGGGGCTCCGACCCGCCCTCTAACCCCTCGGTTTAACTACTGGGGCTAGTCGTGGAAAGAATATAACACAACCCGACTGTTGCAATTGTTACAAGCTAGATGTGCTTGACAACTAGGGGGAAATCAAGTAATCAATATAAGCCCAAGGAAACTGAACCTCGATACTATAGCAGACTAATCTTGCAATCAAACTAACCAGAAGCATAAGAGAAATGTTCGGTTAAAACCACCATAGGCTCCTTAAAGAACTTGACAAACAACAATTACCCAGTTATCTTCAGGCAAAGATTACCTGGGACATTTCTAGTTCAGTTCCTCTTACAAAACTAAATTCCATAATTTGTAGGGGTGAGACTTTCACATGAGCTCATACATTGCATTCCATGGATTTTCCCTCGACTTATGTGGACTAGAAAACATGGAGGTATACAACCAAGCAAACGTTGTTACCCATGCTTGCTCAGCCAAGGTATTTCTTAGGCAATCTTGTCTACAAAACTACAGTGAGTCCAAGACATGCTTGACCCCTACTAATGGCTGTCCATACATGAATTCAGAATTATTCTAGCTGGAAAAGATATAGGAGCAAACAAACTTATGTAATCAACCAGTTGTGTCATTCTAAGACTCTGCAGATGATCAGAATGGAAAATGGCGTCAACCCATGGTATCCATCCACCCATGGAATTTACCCATGGTATCCATCCATCCATGGAATTTACCCATGGTATTGTAAGTGGAATCCACCCATGGTATTGTAAACGACATCCACACATGATATTCATTGACCCATGGTATTGTGACATCCACTCATGGTATTCATTCACATCCATCCATAGTATTCATTCACCCATGGAATTGACTTCATTCACATCCACCCATGGTATTCATTCACCCATGGAATTGACCCATGGTATTATAATTAAAAAATACTATAGGTAACCGTCACATTTTGTAAAAGAAAAATTTGTCTGCCACAATGTAGCTCTTACAGTTATTATCCAATTTAATAAAAAAATATTTGTGGTGTTGTTTATTGGGCATTCTCCTCTTTTTATTTTGGCATTTCAATTTTTCAAATCTTGAGGGCCTCCCCCCAAGATCCGAATCAGTGGTATCAGAGCAAGTTACAATTCCATGGGAGTGAGGATTTCATGCAGATTTCAATTTCCAATTTTTGCAGCAATATCTAAAAAGCATCAGGCACATACTGCGACCTCCACAAAGCACTTTCTTGGGCCAAACAAGAAAAAAATTTCTTTTTTCATTTTTTTGCAAGAATTTTTTTTGGGCGGAGAGTTTGCATATCAGATCTAAAACATTTGGTGCAATATTTACAAAAACAAATACTATATCTGGATTCCTTGCGAAAAATACCAAAATTCAAAAAAAAAAAAATCGGCTGAATCGAAGTTTGGATGAGGGAGATATCGCTGATTTAAAATCAACTATGTTGTAGAAAAAAAATTTCTGACGATGACTCATGGACGACGACTCTTCTATGATTTTTTGAAGTTTTCTGTGAAGAGTTTCAGAAAAAGGGTTGTAGATCTGAGCTCCTCTTGAAAAATCACCCAATTTCAAAAAAAAATGGGTCGAATCAGAGTTTGAATGTGGGAGATATCGTTGATTTAAAATCAAATATTTTTTCAGAACTTTAGTGACAGCGGACAACTTGCAGCACGAATCTGAGATTCTAGAGTGTCCAGATAAGGATTTCCAACATATGGGAAGATGCAAAATAGTCTGTCTGCTTCGAAAAACAGGGTATAATAAATATTCTGAGTTATATTGACCGAGTTATGTCCATTCTAATTATGGAGCATCATTCAAAGCAGGTTCCCATTCGAGATATGCCTTCCCACCCCACTTTAGTAGGCACCTGCTTAACATTCATCAGTTTCAGAATAGCAGCATTCAGCTTGGGTTATTTGGGATGTGCCCCTCCCACCCCAAGCTATGTAGGCACCTGCTACTTCATCAACAACCAACATCACGGTTATGGATCAACCGCACAAAATCCTTGTCATCGAAGTCCATTTGCTAGGCCACACACTGTTAGTGTCACAGTTGGTCAAAAGCATTATAGGGTATCTCTATCCTCGGATCTTCATTCATCATGGTTATGGGTCATCCACAAACCCACACTTCATCGAAGTCCATTTGCTAGACCACACACTGTCAGTATCACAGTTGGTCACAAGTATTACAGGGTATCTCTATCCTCGGATTTTCGTTCATCATGGTTATGGGTCATCCACAAACCCACACTTCATTGAAGTCCATTTGCTAGGCCGCACACTATTAGTATCACAATTGGTCACAAGCATTACAGGGTATCTCTATCCTTGGATCTTCATTCATCATGGTTATGGGTTAACCACATAAAACCTTTCTCTTCAGCGGCTCTTCATATTCAACAAAGGCTTCGCAGGAGGGGACTTCACGCAATGGGGACCATTGCTTTTTAAAGAGGGAGGAATGATCCGAATGGAAAATGGCGTCAACCCATGGTATCCATCCACCCATGGAATTTACCCATGGTATTGTAAGTGGAATCCACCCATGGCATTTATCCACCCATGGTATTGTAAGTGACATCTTCATTCACCCATGGTATTGTGACATCCACATTTTGTTAAAGAACAATTTGTCCGCCACAATGTAGCTCTTACAGTTATTATCCATTTTAATAAAAAATATTTGTGGTGTTGTTTATTGGGCATTCTCCTCTTTTTATTTTGGCATTTCAATTTTTCAGGTCTTGAGGGCCTCCCCCCAAGATCCAGATCAGCAGATGAGTTTAACAAATTATTATTGAGCCATCACACTGATCTAGTATACAATACTAAGTTGCATGATACGTGGAAATGGGTATGAGTTTCTGAAATGGGTACAAGTATGAAACGTGACCCCCCCAAATTTTGGAAACGATATGTATGTATATACATGTATACATATATACACACACACACACACACACACACACACACATATATACACACACACACACACATATATGTTAGCACATTTAAGAAATGTTACGTGCAATCATAAAGCATACATGATACATTATTACCTTATGATTAAATTGCCCATTGTCAATGCATAAATTATAAGGCTATCAATTATACATGTCACGTGATGATGAAACATACTAACATCACATTTACTCATGAATGATCACATAATGAAAGCAACAATGTCTAGAAACAACCTTGATAAATGAGGTTTATTATAAATATATATCCAAAATCAGCCTTTATTATATATATGAGGCCGCAAGTACAACAAAGTCTATGAGGTTGCAAGTACTAAAAAGACTAATGACTAATAGTCTTCAATCTTCATTCTCATCATCATAATCCTTATCAAAAATAGAAGAAGCATGCTCAACAATCGATGGTCCAACTGAAGAAGATGATTGGCCAATTCCACTTATAGGTTCTCAGTCCTCAATATTCTAGACAACAAGAGAGAGCTCCAAATCAGGGGTTTTAGGATCCACATCCCATTCTTTAGAAGGACCACTGCTATATTTTGGACCCCTATAAGATGCAAGGCGAAGGTTGGAGTGCACATAAACAAGATCCTCTGCCTTGTGTGAGCCCAACATGTTGCGTTTCACAGAATGAATAAAACTGTAGGTGCTCCAATTCCTTTTTGCTGATGAAGAGCTTGCCACTTGTAAAAGAACACAAATGGAAAGGTTTTGCAAATGTAAACCATTTGCTCACTGACAAATCCACCACCTAACTGGATTCATGGTGCTTCTCTCCTCCAAAGCTGATATACCTAAATAATCATCTAACTGTGCAACAAAATTGGCAAACTCTTCTTTCACCTCCCTGTGTAGATCAGTTGGAAACATTCTCATAAGGGATTTTTTCACCCTATTAGCCACCTCTCTATCCTTATGGGGTACCTTCCTCTTCCCATTGCTTTCAGCAATAAGTTCTTCATCATAAAATCTCAAGTTAAAGGCATGTGCTAAAGTGTGCAATGTAGTATTGAAATTGTTCCACCTATCAACAACGATTTTCTTGACTAAATCAGCAAAATGAGCATCAACAAAGAAAAGTTGTGGAGACTCATGTGAAATGATTTCCATAGTTTTCTCAACCACGGTATCCATGCCATCATATACCTCTCCTAAGAAATGATGGTTTGTGTCAGCATTCCGAAGAAGTTCAAATGCAGGGTTTGTGAACTTTAGCAAGAAATCTATCTTGCTCCACCACTCCTCATCAAGGCACAATCTACACACCATATATCCCCGCTCTAAATCTTCTTGTTTCCACTCAACCCAGAGGTGACTCACCAACATAGAAACTAATGGTCGCTTAACATCAACAAGGCGGCACAACAATAGGAAGTTTGAGGCATATCTTGTCTCAACAACTTTTAACAACTCCAAATTGGAGTACTCTCAAAATATTGCTTGAGATTAGAGGTGCTTAGTGATGAATTTAATGATCTCCCGTGCTTCCCCTATGATTTCCTTTATCCATGGAACTTTCTTGTCTATCTCCTCTAAGATTAGATTCAGATTATTGACAATGAAGGGTATCCAAAAGATGTGCTCATTAGCTCCCCTCAATAATTAAAACTGTAGCGTTGCAAATTGGTGCATTATCCGTGATAACTTGCACCACCCTGTTAGGTCCTGTTTGTTCAATAGATTTTATTAAAACATCAACAATGAACTTTACATATTTTACCTCTCCTAAGCAGTCTTCCACCTTTAAAAACATTGCTCCTTTTGGTGAAGTGGCAATGATATTTATCAATGGCCTACGCGTTGTATTTGTCCAATAACAGTAACTTAAGAAAGAACATAAACAATAAATGCAAAAGACAAGCCAAGACAACAGAACACAAGAATTTGGCTCAAGCCAGGGAAAAACCCCAAGATGGGGAAATTCCTTGATCAATTCTTCTTATTATCAATTATCAATTGTTTAGTTGAGTGAGAGAGAGAGAGAGAGTACAATAATTCAAAGTGAAAATTGACTTTCCAATTTGATGATCCAAAACCACAGCCCTTAGTCAAATAGATGGCCCAATCAAAACTGCAATTATTGCAATCTGTCAACAGCAGTCAAACTACCCTAACCAGTGGTCAATGTAGCAACAAAAGTATCCTTCTTCAGCTCGGCCAAAGGAAGTCAAACTTGGCCTTCCTTGTTGGTCAAACAACAACAAAAACAATTGTGAAATCAGCGATCAAACTCAGTCAAATAATGTGGTCACCCTACGGTCAAACAATCCTACAACTCTGCAGTCAATGCTGGTCAAATAGCCCAAATTTCCTCGACTTTCATGCCCACCAACTCAGCCTTCCAACATCGAACTTTTGGTGGTCAAATGAAGTCAAACCAATGAAGGAAACTCAGTCAAACAAGACCAACCGTTTCTATTGCAAAAAGTCAACCCAACTAGTCAAAGATGCCTCCAAAAATCTCACACGTGTGAGGAAGAAACGTTGTCCTGCAATCTGTACAACCCAATAAATGGAGAATGAAGAATATGTGAGTGAGAAATATGTCAAATGAGGTTGGAGGTCTCTTCTATTTATATGTGATGGAGGAGGGTCAATTTGCCCAATTTGACCCCAAGTCGACCTTGACAAATTGCACATGTGTGGGCTTCACTTCAAAAATATATTTCTCCTTATCCAATTTCAATGATCCTTAGGTCAATTTTGGTCCTCTAGAAAAGAGGAATTCAATGCAATATCTTCGTCAAATGAATTATCCAAAGTGAAATCTAGCCCTATGTAATGTTCCTAAGTAGGAATGTAAGTGATATTAAGAAAATAAACTGTGCAAGAACATATAAAAAATAAAACACACATCAAACATTGTTAATTTTA
Organism: Pinus taeda; assembly: GCA_000404065.3. Lineage (NCBI taxonomy): Eukaryota > Viridiplantae > Streptophyta > Pinopsida > Pinales > Pinaceae > Pinus > Pinus taeda. Next base: position 286,388 of record APFE031341246.1, read on the forward strand.
GGTATGTTCTATGCCTAGAGCAATTTATTTGAATTTTCACAACTAGCTCAATATATTTTCCAGATTAGCAATCACATCAGCGTTAAAGTAAACTACAGATAGAACATAAACATAAATCGCAGAAAACAAGCCAAGACAAGAGGACACAAGATGTGGTGCTAGCCAAGGACAAACCCCAATGTGGGGAAACCCTTGATCGATTCTTCTTATATGTTCTTCAATAGTTCAGCAGAGAGAGAGAGAGAGATAATACGTTTACAACAGAAGTCAACACTTTGACTTATCTAGATAAGAGCATAGATCATCTCTAAGAAGATGATACATGAGATTAGTCGAAGACATGCTTCTTCAACTGATTCTCCAAGGTGACTCCTTCACCTATCATTGCGTTGCATTTTGTCATCATACTGCACCTCACCGCACTGCACCATGTTGCACCCATCATCACTATGTTGCATCTCATCACGCTTCATCAAACATGACTATACCCATTACTATACTGCATTATGTGTCATTGCTACACCATGTTGCCATACTGACCTATGCTCTGGTTGCACCTTGCTTGCTTGTTATCCCTTGCTTGCCTATTGTCCTTAGCATGCTTGTTGTTGCATGCTAGCTGTCCCTTGCATGCTAGTTGTAACATTGCATGCTTGGTGTATTTGCTGCTAAGTACCATACAACTATCCCAATGTTAGTTAGTTGTCCCTTGCATGCTGTTCTCCTTCGGAGATAGATGCTTCGACAGTTCCTGACAGTTTTGGCAATTCCTGACAGTTCCGGCAATTCCAACAGTTTCGGCAGTTCTCGGCAGTTCCAAGCAGTTCCCAGTAGTTCCGGCTATTCCGGCAATTCCCCGCAGTTTCGACAATTCCGGCAATTCCGACAGTTCCAGTAATTTTCGACAGTTCCGGTTGTTCCCTGCTGTTCCCAGTTGTTCCCGACTATTCCCGACTGTTCCAACTATTCTCGCAGTTCCGGCAGTTCCGGCTTCTACCATTGCTACACCATGTTGCCATACTGACCTATGCTCTGGTTGCACCTTGCTTGCTTGTTGTCCCTTGCTTTCCTGTTGTCCTTAGCATACTTGTTGTTGCATGCTAGTTGTCCCTTGCATGCTAGCTGTAACATTGCATGCTTGGTGTATTTGCTGCTAAGTACCATACAACTATCCCAATGTTAGTTAGTTATCCCTTGCATGCTGCTCTCCTTCGGAGATAGATGCTCCGACAGTTCCCGATAGTTCCGACAGTTCCGGCTGTTCCCGGCAGTTCCAACAGTTCCGGCTCTTCCTGGCAGTTCCAAAAGTTCTCGACAGTTCCGGCTATTCACGTTATTCCCAACAGTTCCGATAGTTCCAAGCAGTTCCAGTAGTTCTCGGCAGTTCCGACAGTTCCGTCAGGTCCTGGCAGTTCCCGGCAGTTCCTCTATTTATACTAAAACGTTGAGGACAAATGGGGTTTATTTGGTTGCTAGCCGACCTTGATGAATTGTCCCATAACACAAATAAATCCATATCTCCATGAATACTTATCGGATGATCTTTAGATCAATCCTACACCTCTCGATGAGAAGGATCCAAGAAAAATATCAGCTTCCATTAATAAGATGACCCACATGGAGTTTGGCCATAGTTGCCAATTTTAACACTCCCTCTCAACTAGGGAGAACTCCATATGTCTGATTGTACTATCTCTGCCATCAGTTCCCTGCACTACTCTGCTTTCCTGAGCTCTACTATGCTCTACTGAACCATGAAGAAGAAGAATTGATGGAGAATGTCTCATACCATTCTCTACTGACCCGCAGTTAGTTTCATCTAAAGAGAGTGTGTCACATCACTTTTACTGACATGAAGTCAGTTTTATTGATACCAGATCAATATCACAAGAGAGTGTCTCAAGCCACTCATACTGATCTGAGATCAATGGAGGTCATCCTAGGATAGGGAGTACGGTAGATACAACGATGCATCCATCGATAGTACTACTATGGTTCCTAACCCCATTTCCCTACTCATTGATAAAATGAGAGGTACTTCCCACGAGTCCCAGACTGCATGGGTAGAATGCCTCGACAGGAGAACTAGTCATCCTGTCCATTGGAGAATGAATCATCCTGCCCCACAGTCACCACGGGAGAACTAATCATCCTGGCCCATAAGAGAACTAATCATCCTGTTTCACAGTTGCCATGGGAAAACTAATCATCCCGGCCCACAAGAGAACTAATCATCATGATCCACAGTTGCCATGGGAGAACTAATCATGTCAGCCCATAGGAGAACTAATTATCCTGTTTCACAGTTGCCACGGGAAAACTAATTATCCTGGCCCACAAGAGAACTAATCATCATGTTCCACAGTTGCCACAAGAGAACTAATCATCCTGGCCCACAGGGAAACTAATCATCCTGCTCCACAGTCGCCACAGGGTATCACAGGGGAAGGTTGAACCTATCATCCTGTACATAGCCAACCACCAGGGGAGAGTGAGTCGCCCTATAGTCGTATGTTGCTCCAGTAAGTACCCCAAGCCCCCAGAGCTCAATGCGTGCAACATGCAGGACCCTTATAAGAAGGTCTCTCAACGAATCCAAGTCATTCGGGAAAGTCACAGATTTGACCTTTCCCGAGGCTTTGACAAAATGTCTACGACCTGTAATTAGTCTCAATGCAATGGAGCCTCATCGCTCATTGACTTACCATATCCCAAATAAGGCAATATCTGATGTCTATCTGCTGGAGCAATCATCGAATACGGGATTCCTCAATAATTGAATCCCCCCTCTAGTTGTCACAGAGAATCACAGTGGTATTCATCATGTGTACAAACATCTCACTAAAGAGCTTCCACAACTAGGCAGCTTCATATGAGATCATACTTGTTAAGTTATGGTATGTTCTATGCCTATAACAGTTTACTTCTTTTTCTTATTATATTCCACAGATTAGCAATCACATGTACATAAAGTAAAGTGCAGATAGAACATTAAACGATCGACAGAAAACAAGCCAAGACAAGAGACAAAAGTTGTGGCGGATAGCCAAGGACAAACCCCACAATGTGTGGGGAAACCTTTTGACCAAATCTTCTTTTATCTTCAATAATTCAGCAGAGAGAAACAGCACAATAAATCTAATTTATATCAGCAGTAGCAAACCCTAGACCAATAGCATCAGCATTAGCGGCTTCATCATCAAAACTAGGGCAATCAATATCTCACAAACCGACTATCAGATCAGCTTGATTCCACCAACAAAAGTTGCAGCCTTCAAAGGAGGTTCAGATGGACCTACAGCGCAATTCAGATGAGGAGATCTTCTGGTCCATGCAGGTCAAACTTCACTTCCGCAGTTGCAGCGTCAGTTTCATCAGCTTCCTTCAAACTAGGGCAGTCGATATCTCGCAAACCATCCATCGGATCGACTTGATTCCACCACCAAAAGTTGCAGCCTTTAGAGGAGGTTCAGACGAACCTACAACGCAGATCAAAAGAGGAGGTTTGATGGTCCACGCTAGTCAAAGTTTGGATCTGCAGTTGCAACTTCAGTTTCAGCAGCTTCCTTCAAACTAGGGCAGTCGATATCTCGCAAATCATCTGTCAAATTGACTTGATTCCAACACCAAAAGTTGCAGTCTTCAGAGGAGGTTCAGATGAACCTACAGCGCAGTTCAGAAAAGGAGGTTTGACAGTCAATGCTGGTCAAAGTTTGGATCTGCAGTTGCTGCTTCAGTTTCAACAGCGTCCGGCTTCACATGTGTGAGAGAGAGACCCTTTTCTGCGCAGTAGAGAAGAGACTCTTTTTTGTGCAGTAGAGAAAGAGAGATGTGATGAGATGAGTGAGTCCAAATGAGGAAAAGTCCTCCTGTATTTATAATTTTATACACAATGTTGGTGTTTGAATAGATGCGACTGCTGGGCTTCTGAGCCTACATGAGTTGTAGGTTGGCTTGATAATAATTCTATAATCCAAATAAATTCATATCTCCATGAATACTTATCGGAATCGGATGATCTTTATATCAATCCTACACCTCTCAATGAGAGGAATCTAATAAAAATATTATTAGCCATGAATACGATGACCCACATAAAGTTTGGCCTTAGTTTCCAATTTTAACAATACTCGTAGCTATGTATTCGGTCTCAGCGGTGCTTATAACAACCGACTTGTGTTTCCTGTTCATCCATGATATCGAAGCAAAACCCAAAGAGAACCAGTGCTCTAGTGATCCTCCACACTGCCTACCAAGTCAACATTCGAATAATCATGCAACTTCATATTTCCGGCAGTGTATCTCAATCCATGAGGGATTGTGCCCCGAAGATATCTCAGAAGATTCTTAGCACCAATCCAGTGAGGCTCAACCAAATATGAGCTCACCATGCTAACTGCAAAACATATGTCCAAACGGATGTTCACCAAGAACATCAATGCAAATGAGTTTATGGAACTCAGAGGCATTTCCCAAATCTGGTCTGGCATCATCACCATATAACTTCTGAAAGTTAAGATCCTTGAGGTAGACATGGGCTTGCAATTTACCATTACGTATCCAGAATCCAACTCCCTCTTACTTCTGCAAGTGAGAGGGTCTGTACCTGTTTGAAATAGGTCATCCTCAGAAGGTGCTGGTATGAGAGGTCTATCATACACAACCTTCAAACGAAGGTTTGGATCAGCTTCACTCTTAGTGAATCTCAGATTCATCTGATAGCTATCAATCCTCTCATACTACACCCAAGGAATTTTGCTTCAAGCCATAAAGGGCTTTCTTCCACCTGTATACGTGAGATTCCTGATCATGAATCTCAAACCCCTTGGGTTGTTCCAAACCTATGGACCTCCTACATGAAGGGAATGGTCCCCTTGTAAGATTTTTCTTCGGTACATCTCAGACATGTACTTTCATGCTCTTTTTGAATTCAAGCATCCCTGTCACCATCTGACTTATAGACCTCCAGTGCTATGTGCCAATGGGCATGGTCCCCAGTGGACTTCCTACAACTTGATACAACCCTGAACTCAAAAACATCTTTGAAAATTCTATTTTCAAACACGTACCTTTCCATCAATGAGTGCCACCCTCTAACCTTTGAGTTCCATTGCCGAAATGGACACCAAGTTCTTCTTGCGATTAGGTACATAGAAGAGATTCTGTATATGAATCGAGTTACCCTCATTCAATTGAGAGGTAACATTCCGTACACCCTTTCCGGGATAGGTGGCATCGGCTCCAAGTATAATCCCACGATTGTTTCCATCTCTACCAAATTAGAGAGTGCACCCTACTATCCGATGAAGTGTCTTGAAGCACTACAATCAATAAGCCAGATTCCCAAAGAATCTAAAGGAGGGGGCCAATACAAGATAACGCTTCTTTATCTTATCAAAGCCAACATTTGATTCTTCATACCTGGGGTTTCTTGCTTTCTTTGAAGAGTCGGCCATTTCCTTGATGACGTGCATTACCTGTCATTACTTTGATCATTGAAGATGTCTCTAGAATGATTGTTATCTTCATCAAGAGATGTGTCTCTGCCATTCAGACACTCATTCGCATAATGGTCGAACTTATTGCAACCAAGGCATTTGCCTTTCCTTCCACCCTTAGATCCGGACTTCCCAATGAAGTGATCTTTAGGTAGCCCATCAAAAACTTCCACTACGCCATGCTGATGATATTCTCTGCTTCGACTTCACCCTCAGTGAATTTGAAGAGGGATGAGAAATCCACTAATCCTTTTCTCCTTTCCCAACTGTCTTTGGTAATTGCTCTTTCACTCTTGCTTGGGCATTTTCTTCACCTTAGCTCTGATACCATGTTAAGTTTAGGTATGTTCTATGCTTAGAGCAATTTATTTCAATTTTCATAGTTAGCTCAATATCTTTTCCAAATTAGCAATCACATCAACATTAAAGTAAACTACAGATAGAACATAAACATAAATCGTAGAAGACAAGCAAAGACAAAAGAACACAAGATGTGGCACTAGCCACGGACAAACCCCAATGTGGGGAAACCCTTGATCAATTTTTCTTATATTTTCTTCAATAGTTCAGCAGAGAGAGAAAGATAATACGTTTATAACAAAAGTCAACACTTTGACTTATCTAGATAAGAGCATAGATCATCTCTAAGAAGATGATACATGAGATCATTTGAAGACATGTTGCTTCAACTGATTCTCCAAGGTGACTCCTTCACCTATCATTGTGCTGCATTTCGTCATCATGCTGCACCTCACCGTGCTACACCATGCTACACCCATCATCACTATGCTCCATCTCATCATGCTTCATTAATCATGACTATACCCATCACTGTACTGCATTATGTGCCATTGCTACATCATGTTGTCGTACAGACCTATGCTCTGGTTGCACCTTGCTTGCTTGTTGTCCTTAGCATGCTTGTTGTTGCATGCTAATTGTCCCTTGCACGCTAGCTGTAACATTGCATGCTTGGTGTATTTGCTGCTAAGTACCATCCAACTGTCCCAATGTTATTTAGTTGTCTTGCTTGCTTGTTGTCCCTTGCTTGCTTGTTGTCCTTAGCATGCTTGTTATTGCATGCTAGCTGTCCCTTACACGCTAGCTGTAACATTTCATGCTTGGCGTATTCGCTGCTAAGTACCATACAACTGTCCCAATGTTAGTTAGTTGTCCCTTGCATGTTGCTCTCCTTCGGAGATAGATGCTCCGACAGTTCCCAACAATTTCAGCAGTTCTGGCTTTTCCCGGCAGTTCCGGCAGTGCCCGACAGTTCCGATAGTTCCGGCAGTTCCGAGCAGTTTCGGTAGTTCCGGCAGTTCCAGCTGTTCCAACTATTCCGGCTATTCCCGGCAGTTCCGATAATTCCGGGTGGTTCTCGACAGTTCCAATAACACAAATAAATCCATATCTCCATGAATACTTATTGGAATCGAATGATCTTTAGATCAATCCTACACCTCTCGATGAAAGTGATCTAAGAAAAATATCAGATTCCATTAATAAGATGACCCACATGAAGTTTGGCCCTAGTTTCCAATTTTAACAAACATCCATGGAAACGCTGCCAATCAGGAACTGTTAAGCCATATTACTAAAAATCTGCAGGCTAGATGCAATATGAAATGGAATGGTGCACCTGGGCTTGTCCCAATGAGAAACAAAGACCAACCCCAAGTGGGAAAATAGCTGAGTTGAAGGCTACCCTGCTGTTGCACCACTCTGCACTGTGCTGCCCCAGTAAACCACTGCCCCACTGAACTTCGACTAGCTAGAAGGTGCTCAAAAACCGCACAGAAAATTGTGTGCTTTTAACCCCAAACTCCTTGGACAAAACCCAAAAAAACCCAGAAGGGAATTTAGCTGGTTTTAACTTTGGATTTTCGACCTCCTTGAAGCCTCTCCCCAACTTCGACTTGCAGGGAATAGCCTACAAATCCCTCTGCAAACTGCTCCAAAATATTGGTTTTACCTGTGCTATTCAACTCCTAGCTCCTCGGATGGCTCTTGGCCAAGATCAACTACTCCCCAAGTCCCAAGAATTATTCTTGGATGGCCTCTGCGCAATCCCTCTGTCCAGGAATTCGACCAACTAATGCACTGGTCTAGCTGGTTGCAAACTCCAGCAAAAATGCCTTCTCTATGCTGCCCCCTCAACTCCTGGAACTCCCAACAAGCAATGAATCCCCTTATTGACCTCCAACCCCTCCTACGTGTTTTCTAGTTGCCCAGGAATATGCAGTGTTGAAATTTCGAAGTTTGACACGTTAGAAATCCCCACTGCATTATCTTGTTTAATTTCTCCTACTTGTTCATTCCATTAACAACTTAGTTATAAATATAAATACTAAAATAAACACAAATGCAACCTTAACTCATATATAAATCAGTAACTGAAATAACTGAGATAAACACACAAAGGACACTGCTATTTTTGGACAATCGTCCCTAGAAAAACCCAAAGCGGGAAAATCGGTGCAGCGGATATGAGGGTTTTATTATTATGTAGTTTCTTAATACAACTAGGGTGCCAAAAATGGCTCACCCAACATAGAATGTCCTCGACAGTAATACCTCTCCTCAGAGACAGGTATTAAGGTTGATCAATCACCAGATGAACAATCCCCAACAACTAGGACAGCTCCTTTGCTGGACAGCGAAAGCTGCTCCAAGCTTCTCTACTGCTCTATGTCACTCAGCAGGGACTGTGTCACCATTCCCAGCTCACCAGCACTCAGTCTACCCCACGAAAATCACCCAGCGCTGCCTCTTGGCCCTACCTCAGCTTTGCTAGCCTCTGCGCAATGCTAAAGCCTCTGCGTCAGCCTCTTGGCTCTCTACGTCACCCTCTTGTCTCTTTGCGTCAGCCTCTTAGCTCTTTGGACAGCCCTCTGGCCCTTTGCGTCACCCATGCTAGCCTCCTCAGCCTCTGCGTAAGTCCCAGTTGCCTCTGCGTCAGCCTCCTCAGGCTTTGTGCTATATCTTTGGCACTATCTCTGGCTCCCTGCTATCTATTCTCAACCTCTTATTGAGCTATCCCTCACTGCAACAAATCACTGGTTCGATTCTCTCAGCAAACCTTGCTCTAGAAATCGAACCAACTGATTAATTTGGTGTATCTCTAACTGACCCTCAAGCCTCCTCTTATACTTTTCTTATTGAGTCTTCAACGACTGAGATTAGAACATTCTCACCCAGTTTTATATTAATACCCATTAATATTTTAATTTTCCGAAGTTTAGACTTAGGAACCCCATTAAAAATATTAATTATTTTAATCTCTCCAACCGGGTGAAATTTCCCCCAACCATTTCTGGGTCTTGGAGATCTTATGTGCATTAACCTCTCCACCAATTTTTATGGCTAGAGCACATCTGATGCTACCACAAATCAACAAGCAGTTCCCTCTCTGCGCTGGTGGTTGAAATGTGTTGCTGTCCATGACTCCCTAAAACTCCTATAGAACAGCCTCCATAAATCAGGCACGAATGGTCCCCCGAAGTAGAAGTTGAATCTCCCGAGTGAGAGATTCGAGGCTAAACAGTCGGTAGACTTGCTAAGTAGTAAAGCATACAAGTGAGTGTTTGTTTACAAATATAGAAGATGGTTGAAAATGAGAGTTGATCCTCCTTTTATTACCTTGGGCCTCCTTAGCCTCATGTGGCTCCCTCCATCCACCCATTCGATTTCCCTCCAAGCACATCAAATGGCCAAGTTCGAATTCCCCATGTGGGTGGGCCACACATTCCACTAGCTACTAAATAAAGTCGAATTTGCCCCACAATTCTTAAGTCTAAGTGTGGGGTCATCCTCCTAAGCCAAAATTGTGCCAAAAATGTGTAGCTGCACCCTGTAACTAATGTTTTTGAGAAGGGACATGACAGCCCTCCCCTCCCAAATGTTGTTTGCCCTCAAGCAACCTCAAAGTTGGGTGCTCTAATATGTGCTCACCTTCCCAAGTGGCATCCTAATCTAGCAAGTTCTTCTACTGTACCAAGAACTCCATGATGGTCCTACTCCTCAGTCTCCTTTCCTTGCTCTCCAAAATGGCCTCTGGTTCTAACACCAAGTGGCCCTCATCATCCAATGGGAGTAGATCAGTTGCTGCTGTCACCTGTTGTCCCAACCAATGTGGAAAAAGTCGAAGTCAGGATTAATTCGGCAAGGGTCCAAAAGTTGAAAAACTGGGCAAAGTCGGGGGTTTTTTGAAAAAGTCAGCAAAATTAAAAAAATACAAAATTATTCATTTTTTTAATTTTTTTTAACATCTAGAGTATCCACAACATCAAATAAATGCATTTCCACATAAACATGTAAAGAAAGCTAATATATAATATGTATATGAAGTCTAGTGCTACATCACATATCAAAATAGTGAATCAACTCCTGAATTTTGAGTCCTGTCTGAGTCTCAACTCTCAAGAATCAAAATATCAGTTTATCCATGCAACAACAAAAAAAATTGTCGATTTTTTCCATCGACTCGCAATTAAATCGGGATTATTTCGATAAAATCGCAATTTTTTCGTTTACGAAAAAATCGCCAAAAAGTCACCCGATTTAATCCTTTTGCCCAAAAAATCGTGATTTTAGGAATAAATCCCAATTTTTTCAAGACTTTTTCCACACTGCATATTCGAACACCTTCTTCAGGCATGAGACTCCCAACACCTTCTTCAAGCATGAGACATGAAAAACATTATGGATTCTACTCCCTGGAGGTAGCTCCAGCTCATAAGCCACCTCCCCAACTGGCCTAGGCACCTGATAGGCCCATAAAAGCGTGGTTGTAGCTTCTCGACCCCCTTCTGTTTCAGTGTAGACTACTGTAAGCCTGCAGCCGAAGGTATACTAAGTCCCCCTCCTCAAAGTGCCTCCCTTTCCTGTGCCAATCTACATCAATTTTTTGCTGATTTTGGGCTGTCACCAAATTATCCTTGATACCCTTGAGGATATCTTGGCTCTCTGGGACCCAGTCTTTGGCCTTTGGGGCCCAGCTGTCTCCAAAAACAATATCAGCAAAAGTCAATGTATCATATCCATAAAGGGCACGGAAAGGAGTCATACCAATACATATGTGGCGCATAGTGTTGTAGCAGTACTCACCCAAATGCAACCACCAAATCCACATCCTCTGCTGACCTGTCACATAGTTCCTCAAGTACCCCTCCAACCACTGATCAACCCTCTCTGTTTGGCCATCAGTCTAAGTGTGATAACTAGTGCTAAGAGTGAGCTCTATCCCAACCAACTTGAAGAGTTCCTGCCAAAAGCCACCCATGACGCTGTTTCAATGTCGCTCACTATGTTCTTGGGGAGACCATGCAGCGTGAAAACCTCCCAGAAGAACAACTCGACTGTTGATTTGGGGTAGCATCGAATGTGCTCTAGCCACGAAACTTCGTGGAGAGGCTAAGGCACATGAGATCTCCAATACCCATAAAGGGTTTGGGCAGATTCTAAACAGTTTGGGAGATATTAAAATAATTAATATTTGTATTGTAAGATATAATTTTTTAATGTGAATTAATATGAAACTGTGTTAGAATGGTCCAAAAGTCATGGATCAAGCCAGATCTAATCTTAGCCGTTGATTAGGGACTTAATCTCGGTCATTGATTTGTTAACAAGAAAAGTATAAGCGGAGGCTTGAGGGTCACTTGGAGAACACACTGAGGGAGACCAATCAGTTCAATTTCTGGAGCAGGATTAGCTGAGAAATTGATCCAATGGTCTGGTGAGCAGTCAGGAGGCACCAAGTACGGCACAGAGAGATGGGAGATCAGTGTAGAGGTAGAAAAGACAGACATAGGGCCAGAGGGAGCCACGCAGAGCCAGCAAAGACTGCAGAGCCAGTAGGGCCTGTGTCATCCATGCAGAGGCTGCAGGAGTGACGCAAAAGGCCAGAGAGGCTACGCAGAGTCTTAACAAGTTGACGTAGAGGGTTTCAGGCCACACAGAGGTCAGTAGGGCTGATGCTGGGATGAGAAGAAGTGCTGGAGAATTTTTCTATCTATGGGTAAGCCAGTTTGGCACCTTGTTGTACTAGAAAGTTGCTGAATAATAAAATCCTCCATTGCTGCACCGGTTTTCCCACATTGGGTTTTTCCGAGGACATTAGTCCAAAATACCTGTGTCAATGTGTTGATTCTTGAACATATGTTTGTTTCTGTATTACAGTGTGATATCTGCAGTAGTATTTATTTTAATGTTTATTGAATTGATTTCATAAATAAATTATCGTGGAATAAGTAGGAAAAATAAATTAGTTACTGCAGTGATAGAATTTTCACATGGTATCAGAGCAAGTAATCAGAGACAGAAAGGGAAAGTCAGTTATGGGTCGAGACCACGATGCAGAGGCATCCACCTCAGGGGACTCATGCAGATTTTCAGAAGATTGCACAAGAGAAAGAGATTTTGATTTCTCTATGTTGGCTTCCAGGTTGGAAGAAGAAGTGGTGTACAAAGTGTACTCCAGTAGGGAAGGGTACCATAGTTTTTCAAAGAGAATTATGAGAGTGGTTCCGTGCCACAAATGTGTTGCATGTACAGGATTGGGGATGAACTTACTTTCCGTGTCACAACTACAAGGCAAGTGCTATGACATCTACTTCATCAAGGAAAAGGTATACGTCAAACACCCGAGCGGAAAAAAGAAAGTGCAGATCAGGATCAAAAGTAATCGGTTGTATAAATTACAACTAGAATCACCAATGGCACTAATAAGCAATCATGGGGAAAAGGACTTGAATGAACTATGGCACAGAAGGATAGGTCACTTGCACCATGGAGCTCTAAGAATTATCAGGAGCACTTTAACAAGAGTTTCGAATCTGAGTAGGGAACGAGATGATGTATGTAGGGGATGCGCTCTAGGAAAGTATGCCAAGGCAGCATTTCCTAGGAGCAAACACAAGGCCAAGAGTGTACTAGGACTGATACACACAGATATCTGTGGACCTATGTCCATCAAAGCTCTCAATGGTGCCGAATATTTCCTTACCTTCATTGATGACCACTCGAGGAAAAATTAGATTTATTTTCTGAAAACCAAGGATGACGTTTTATGTTGATTCAAGGAGTTCAAGGCTCTAGTGGAGAATCTGACTGGGAAGAAAATAATTTTTTTGCGCTCAAATAATGGTGGAGAGTATGTCGATAAGGACTTCACTGATTATTGCGCTAAGGAGGGCATCAAAAGAGAGTGGACAACTCCCTACAATCTGGAGCAGAATGGGGTAGCAGAAAGAAAGAACAGGACTATTGTAGACGCAGCTAGGGCCATGCTGTATGATCAGGATATGCCAAAATTCCTGTGGGCGGAAGCATGCAACACAGTTGTCTATGTTCAAAACAAGACTCCTCATCAGGCATTGAGCAAGATTACTCCAGAGTCTTCACTGGGAAGACACCTGAAGTCAATCATTTCAAGATATTTGGGAGTTTAGCATATTGTCGCATACTTGAAGAAAAGAGGAAGAAGCTAGATTAGATTGCGGAAAAGGGATATCTGGTGGGATATAGCGAGAACACTAAGGCATATAGAACCTATCTTCCAGGGAGCAAGAAGGTAGTAGTACGACAAGATGTAAAGTTCATGGAGGACAGAGCTTTCAAAAGATCTCACGAAATTCCTTCTGAGGAGCAGTCAAAAGAGGATCCGTTGGTCATGCCTCTTCAACCAATAGAAGTGAAGAATTCTTCCTCAGGTTAAGAAGATTCTCAGGATGAGGAGGAGGATCGAATAGAAGCACCTGCTGGCAGAGGAAGAACTAGTAGGGAACTTCGTCAAATTCTGCGTGATGCAGAGAACTTCATCGGCGAGCCAAGGAACAATAAGAGGGAGCGAAAATAGCCAGACAGATATCAAGCATTAGTAGCTCAGGATGGAGAGCCTGCCAGCTTCAAGGAGGCAGCTCAGCATCAGGTCTGGCTAGATGTGATGGTAGAGGAATATAACTCAAAAATGGTAAACGATGTTTGGGAGGTGGTGTCAAGACCTCAAGACAGATCTATGGTAGGTTCGAGATGGATCTACAAGATCAAATATGCTACGAACGACAGTGTTGAGAAATACAAGGCCAAGTTTGTGGCTAAGGGGTATGCTCAAAAGGAAGGGATTGACTATGAGCAGCCCCAGTAGCCAGGTATACATCTATTAGGACCGTGATATCTCTTGCAGCCTAGATGGGATGGAAGATCCATCGGATGGATGTCAAGATGACATTTCTGAACGAGGTAATAGAAGAAGAGGTATACATTGAACAACTAGAGGGCTTTGAAACTCATGAGAAGTCTCATGCATGCAGACTGAAGAAAGCCTTGTATGGGCTGAAGCAAGCACCAAGAGCATGGTATGGTCGAATAGATAGCTACTTGTAGAAGATGGGGTTTGTCAAGAGATGCATATCCGGATCTCTACTATCTGGTTGTAGAGAACGAGCCGCTTATCTTAGTATTATATGTGGATGATCTCTTTCTGACAGGATTATCTAGACTCATTGAGGACTGCAAGAAGAATCTAGCCACAGAGTTCGATATGAAGGATCTGGGACGAATGCACTACTTCCTAGGGTTGGAAGTTTGGCAGCAGAAAAGAGAAATCTTCCTTGGGAAGGGAAGTATGCTACAGAAATCCTGAAAAGATTCGCAATGGAAGACTATAGACCTATGGCTACGCCAATGATCACCAACTGGAAGAAGATTGATGCATCAGAAGACAAGGATGTTGATCCCACCCTATACCGGCAGCTCATAGGGTCCCTGATATATTTGGTCAATACCAGGCCAGATATTTGCTATGCTATCAACATCCTCAATCAATTCATGGTGGAACAAAAGAAGGCACACTGGGCAGCAGCCAAACACGTTCTCAAGTATTTACAGGGAGCAGTTGATTGTTCTTATACACCAAGGGGAAGGATATTAGGTTGAGTGGATTTACTGATCCAGATTGGGTAGGAAGTTCAATGGATCGGAAAAGTACCTCTAGGTACTGTTTCAACATTAGATCGGGAATGAACTCCTGGTGCAGTAGGAAATAAAAGTTTGTGGCTCTAAGCTCATCTAAGGCAGACTATATGGAAGCAAGCACAGCTTCGTGTGAGGCCATATGGCTTAGAAAACTGTTGGTGAACCTATTCAAAAGAAATATGGAGGCAACCAGGATCATGTGCGATAATCAGAGTTGCATCAAACTCTCTGAGAATCTAGTGTTTCATGATAGGCTAAAGCATATCGATATCCGGTGTCACTTTGTCAGAGACTGTGTCCAACAAGGAGTTGTATAGTTGAGCTACACTCCTACAAGAGAACAGGTGGTTGATATCCTCACCAAGGCCCTTGGAAAGACAAAATTGGACTACTTCAAGGAAAAGATGGGGATGGTAAAGAACCCCTTTCAAAAGTAGAAATGAGTGTGTTAACAGCACGAATGAAGAGGGAGTTACATTGCAAATGCAGTGATGGGAGAAAAGACCAGCAGCAGCAGAAATGCAGAGGGAGTTGTCGTACAGATGCAGCAATGGCAGTAGCAGTGGCAGAGCCATGGGCAGCAGTACAGGATACAACAATGCAGAGGATGTTGTGCAAGAAGGCTTAGCATCAGCACAGGAACCGATGTCGAATGATCAGGGTGATGCTCAGTGAGGAATATTGCCATAACACAGTCCTCGCTAACAGGGAGTGTGGATTTGGGGTAGCATCAGATGTGCTCTAGCCACGAAACGTGGTGGAGAGGCTAAGGCACATGAGATCTCCAATACCCAAAAAGGGTTTGGGCAAATTCTAAACAATTTGGGAGATATTAAAATAGTTAATATTTTTAATGTAATCCCTAAGTCTAAACTTAGGGAAAATAAAATATTAATGTGAATTAATACGAAACTATGTTAGAATGGTCCAAAAGTCATGGATCAAGCCAGATCTAATCTTAGTTGTTGATTAGGGACTTTATCTTGGTCGTTGATTTGTCAACAAGAGAAGTATAAAAGAAGGCTTGAGGGTCACTTGGAGAACACACTGAGGGAGACCAGTCAGTTCAATTTCTAGAGCGAGGACAGCTGAGAAATTGAACCAGTGGTCTGGTGAGCAGTCAGGAAGCAGCAGGTACGGAACAAAGAAACAGGAGAGAAGCGCAGAGGCAGAAAAGGCAAACACAGGGCCAAAGAGAGCCACGCATAGGGAGCAAAGACTGCGCAGAGCCAACAGGGCTTGCGTCATCCACGCAGAGGCTGCAGGAGTGACGCAAAAGGCTAGAGAGGCTATGTAGAGTCTCAATAGGCTAATGCAGAGGGTTTCAGGCCATGTAGAGTTCAGCAAGGCTGACGCTAGGATCAAAAGAAGTGTTGGAGAATTTGTCTATCTGCGGGTAAGCTAGTTTGGCACCCTATTGTACTAGAAAATTGTTGAATAATAAAATCCTCCCTTGCTGCACTGGTTTTCCCACATTGGGTTTTTTCCAGGGACATTAGTCCAAAATATCTTTGTCAATGTGTTGATTCTTGTGCATATGCTTATTTCTATATTACGGTATTGTCAGTAGAGGACTAGTCTGGGACCAGTGGTACACACTCTGACACTGACTGCGGGTCAGTGGAGGATGGTATGATACATCCTCAATCACTTCTTATTCTTCTTCTTCATAGTTCGAGCAAGAGCAGAACAAAGCAGAGCATAGCAAGGGAGAGCAGAGCAGGGATCAAGTTGTTCAGGGTAGTGCATTTGATGGATGAATAGTAGCAACGGTCAGACGAATTGCAGATGGAGTTCTCCCTAGTTGAGAGGGAGTGTTAAAATTGGCAACTAGGGCCAAACTCCATGAGGATCACCTTATTCATGGCTGATAATATTTTATCTAGATTCCTCTCATCGAGAGGTGTAGGATTGATCTAAAGGTCATCTGATTCCGATAAGTATTTATGGAGATATGAATTTATTTTCATTATAGACAAATTGTCAAAGTCGACCAACAACTTATGTAGGCTCAGAAACCCAACAGACACATCTATTCAACATCAACTTTTGCATATAAATACAGGATGTCTCCTCCTCATTTGGACACACACTTCTCATCCATCTCTCTCTCTCTTCTGTGTAGAAAAGAGTCTCTCTCTCTCTGTCCTGCGCAAATAGGTCTCTCTCTCACACGTGGGAAGGAAGGACGCAGTTTTCTAAGGGTTTACAAACTGCAGATCGGAACTTTGACTAGTGTTGACCAGCATTCTCTCTCTCTTGACTACGTACTAGGTGAAGCTGACTCTCCTTGGAAATCCGCAATTTTTGGCACAAGAATTGAGGTGATTTGACCTTTGGTTTGGAAGATATTGACTGCCCTAGTTTAGGGCTGATGCCGCTGATCTAGGGTTTGTTGTTGCTGATATAAATCATATTTTTGTACTACTTCTCTCTGCTGAATTATTGAAGATAAAAGAAGATTTGATCAACCCCATTTTGGGGTTTGTCCCTGGCTAGCCTCCACATCTTGTGTCTCTTGTCTTGGCTTGTTTTCTATTGATCGTTTAATGTTCTATCTGCACTTTACTGATGTACATGTGATTGCTAATCTATGGATAATAATAAGAAAGATAAGTAAACTGCTCTTAGCATAGAACATACCTAATCTTAACATGGTGTCGGAGCTGAGGTGAAGACAAAGCCCAAGCAAGAGCAAGAGCAATCTCCGGAGAGAAGATTGGCAAGGCTATCCAAAGAAACCATGGGGTCTTCAACACACTTCCCTGCTGAAGACAAACTCCAATAGAAGTCTAACTACCACGGATGGAAGATGTCTCTCGATGTAACATTAGAAGAACAAGAAGTGTTGGACCATGTGAGAGGCGGAATTGTTGAACCTCCATCAAATGCATCTACTGTTGCTAGGAACAAATGGACCAAGGGGGAAGTAAAAGCTAAGAAGATCACCCGGGACTTTATCGACAAACATTTGGTGGCCTACATCTCCAACTTGAACACCTCGAAGGAAATCTATGATAAACTAGTGAATTTATTTAAAGTTAATGATGTAAATCAAGTTTTGTTCCTTAGAAATAAGCTGAAGGAAATTAAGAAGGGCAAAGATGAAAGTATGCAAGCGTATTTCTTACGGATCACCGAGATCAAGAACGATCCCCTATCTATTGGGGAAATAATTCCTGATAGCGAAATGGCACTCACAACTCTTGGAGGATTACCATCTGAATGGTACGTGTTTAGGACTACTCTTCTCAACAATAATGTAATTCTTGGATATGAGGAATTAATGGAAAGATGCATTCAAGAAGAAACAAGGATGGAAGAGCAAGAAATGCCGATACCTAAAGGTACTCCCGCTGCCTTTTCTTCTCATGCTAAGAAAAGAAATAATTTCGAGGCTAAATTCAAAGGAAAGGCTGAACCTAAGGGTGGAAAGAAAGGACATTGTTAAATTTGCAATAAAGTAGGTCACTATGCAAGGGAGTGCCCTGATAGAAGGGACTCACAACAAGACGATGATCAAAATCCCTCTCATGGCACTCAAAGGAATGGCAAGTCTAATAGCAAAGGCAAGAGAAGTGCCGGAAATCAAGGAAGAGGACAACCATTCAAAAGGGCAAGAAATTCCAGGTATGAATCTAACACCGTTAACAATAAGCAAGATGAATATTATCTACCAGTTGCTCTATCTACCTCTGCTCCTCCGGACTCGCTAGGAAATTGGCTTATTGATAGTGGTGCCTCAAGGCACTTCACTGGTTACAAAGAAGTTCTCCATAATCTGATAGAGAAAGAAACCAACCTGGAAATTGTCCTTGAAGATAATATGAAATATCCCGTGAAAGGTGTAGGAAATGTCTCTCGTAAATTGAATCAAGGTAATACAATCCACCTACAGGATGTATTATATGTACCTAATCTTCAAAAGACCCTGGTGTCCATTTCGGCTATGGAAGACAAAGGCTACAAGGTGACCTTTAGCGATGGAAAGGTACATGTATGGAAAAACAATAATAAAGATGCCTTCACTCCTGGGTTTCAAGTTGATTCATTATATCAGGTTGAAGGAAGTCCGCTAGGTGTCATGTCTTGTGACACATCTCTTCAGTCCGAACTATGGCATTGGAGGTTTGCTCATCTTCATTATAAAGCTCTACCCGATGTAAGACAAATGGTGACAAGGATACTCGAATTCCAAGTAGAGCAAGAAGGTGTATGTCCAGGATGTGCCGAAGGAAAGCTCAAAAGGGGACCATTCCCCTCTAGCCAAAGCAAGACCTCCGATATATTACAGTTGGTTCACTCAGACATATCTGGTATGATGCCTGTGAACTCCTTAGGAGGGTATTCATATTACCTCACTTTTATAGATGACTATTCTTGCAAGACTTGGATATACTTTTTGAAAAAGAAGGATGAAGTGTTCTCCTAGTTTCGACACTTCAAAGCCTTGATCGAGAATCAAACCGAAAAGAAGATCAAGATGTTAAGGGCCGATAATGGGACTAAATATGAATCTAATGAGTTTCATGATTTTTGTAAAGAGGTTGGCATTAAGAGGGAGACTACTACACCATATACTCCTGAGCAGAATGGTGTGGCGGAAAGGAAGAACCGTAAAATCATGGAAGCTATTTGTGCTATGCTTCATGATCAAAGACTTCCGAAGTTTCTATGGGTTGAAGCTACAAACACTGCCGTATATGTACAAAACTGATGCCCTCATCAAGCATTGGGTTCCAAAACTCCTAAAGAAATGTTCATCGGTAAGAAACCTGACATCTCTCATTTTAGAATTTTTGGAAGCCCTGTATATTTTCATGTGCCGAAAGAGAAAAGGAATAAATTGGGTGCATCTAGAAAGAAAGGAATCTTCATGGGTTATAGTGAAAATACTAAAGGCTATAGAATCTATAGCCTTTAGTCATGATGTCACCTTTGACGAAGATATGGCCCTTAGCAAGGTGGACAATCTTCCTACTTTAAGGAGCTCTCAAGACGCTGACACCAGGGAACCGAAAGAAACAGAAGAGGAGACAATGCCCGATGTGGAAGAACCCATGGATCCTATTGATCCCCCTCCGCCTGAGCCTTCCTCTTCTAGGAAGAGGCCTTCATAGCTTAGGGGGACACTTGATGATGCTGAAGCACCGCACCCCGAGGAACCTTCCGTGAAAGTAAGAAGCCGAACAGATATCAGGGATACCTGACCATCATGAGCATGATCATCCAAAATGAGCCTTCATCATTCATAGATGTCGTCAAGCATCAAGTATGGAAGGATGTTATGACCAAAGAATATGAGTCTATAATGAAGAACGATGTCTGGGATGTGGTCCCCAGACCCCAGGACAAAACAATTGTCACTTCTAAATGGCTTTACAAGATAAAGCATGCAGCTGATGGGAGTACAGAAAAGTATAAGGCTCATTTTGTCACTCGTGGCTTCTCCCAGAAGGAAGGTATAGACTATGACGAGATATTTGCACCTGTTTCCCGATATACCACCATCCGCTCCATCATAGCCCTTACTGCTACACAAGGATGGAACCTACATCAGATGGATGTTAAGACCGGATTCTTGCATGGTTCAATTAAAGAAGAGGTCTACGTGGAGCATCCCGAAGGATTTGAGATTTATGATTGAAAATCTCATGTGTGCAGGTTGAAGAAGGCCCTCTATGGGTTGAAGTAAGCACCCCGAGCATGGTATGAAAGGATCAATAACTTCTTGATGAAGTTGGGATTCACTAGGAGTGAAGCCGACCCTAACCTCTACTTCAAGGTTTTAGTCTTTAGATGACAAACCTCTCATACTAGTGTTGTATGTTGACGACCTCTTTCTAACAGGTATGGTGGACTGCAAGCTCATAACTACCCAAATGGAGCTTGACTTCAAGAAGTTAAGCGGTAGTGTTGTTGGACCTGTCTTACGAAATGCCACCAAGTATTGTCCACTCGTTGGAGCATTGATGTTCTTAGTGAACTCCCATCCAGATATATGCTTTGCAGTCAACACGTTAAGTCAACATATGATGGAGACTCACCACATACATTGGATTGGTGCCAAGAATCTGTTGAGATACCTTCGTGGCACAATCACTCATGGGTTAAGATACACTATCGGAGATGTGAGACTACTTGGATATACTGATATTGATTGGGTAGGCAGTGTAGTGGAACGTAAGAGCTCTTCCAGGTGTTTTTCTCCTTGGGATCTGCGTCGATATCCTGGATGAGCAAAAGCAGAAGTCGATGGCTTTGAGCACCGCCAAGGCAGAGTACATTGCTACTAGCATGGCCACTTGTGAGGCAATCTGGTTATGAAAGCTCTTCAGTGAGCTGTTTGGATTTACATTGGATACCACCGTGATCTTGTGTGACAAACAGAGCGGGATTCGTTTATCAGAGAATCTCGTATTTCATGATAGCTCCAAGCATATCGATATCAAGTACCACTATATTTGAGATATGGTGCAGTGGAGAGCTATAAGGCTCCAACATATCGATACAGATGAACAGGTCGCCGACATTTTGACAAAGCCCCTAGGAAAGGTCAAATTCCTGACTTTCCGAGAACGACTTGGTGTCGTTCAGAGACCCTCTAACAAGGATCAAGTATGATGTACTGTGCTCTGGGAGCTCCAGGGGGCGCAAGGTAATTCTTGGAGCAACATGTGGCCACAGGGTGACTCGCCATCCCCTACTGGTGCACTTTGTACAAGGTGAAAGGTTTAACCTTCCCTATGACACCCCATGGCAACTATGGAACAGGATGACTAGTTCTCCTGTGGGCCTGGATGATTCGTTCTCCATGGCGATTGTGGATCAGGATGATTCATTCTCCTGTAGGCCAGGATGATTAGTTCTCCGTGGCATCCACTAGACAAGATGATTCATTCTCTTGTGGACAATAATGATTAGTTCTCCTGTTGATGCATCCTACCCATGTAGTCTGGGACTCATGGGAAGTACCTCTCATCTAATCAATGAGCAAGGAAATTAGGATAGGGACCATAGTAGATCTATCAATGGACGAATCGTCGTATCTACCGTACTCCCTATGCTAGGATGACCTTCATTGATCTAGGATCAATGATACTAGTCAGGAACCAGTGAGAATGGTACCCACTATGACACTGACTTCAGGTCCGTAGAGGACTGGTTTGGGTCCAGTGGTACACACTCTGAGACTGACTTAGGGTCAGTGGAGGATGGTATGATACATCCTCAACCACTTCTTCTTTTTATTCTTCATAGTTCGAGCAAGAGCAGAACAGAGCATAGCAGAGCAGGGGTCAAACTGTTCATGGCAAGTGCATTTGATGGATGAATAGTAGCAACAATCAAACAAATTGCAGATGGAGTTCTCCCTAGTTGAGAGGGAGTGTTAAAATTGGCAACTAGGGCCAAATTCCATGAGGATCACCTTATTCATGGCTGATAATATTTTATCTAGATTCCTCTCGTCGAGAGGTGTAGGATTGATCTAAAGATCATCCAATTCCGATAAGTATTTATGGAGATATGAATTTATTTTGATTATGGACAAATTCTCAAAGTTGGCCAACAACTTACGTAGGCTCAGAAGCCCAATAGACACATCTATTCATCATCAACATTTGCATATAAATACAGGATGTCTCCTCTTCATTTGGACACACACTTCCCATCCATCTCTCTCTCTTCTGCACAGAAAAGAGTCTCTCTCTCACTCTCTCCTATGCAGATAGGTCTCTCTCTCACATGTGGGAAGGAAGGACGCAGTTTTCTAAGGGTTTACAAACTACAGATCGGAACTTTGACCAACGTTGACTAACATTCTCTCTCTCTTGACTGTGCATTAGGTGAAGCTAATTCTCCCTGGAAATCTGCAATTTTTGGCACGGGAATCGAGGTGATCTGACCTTTGGTTTGGAAGATATTGACTACCCTAGTCTAGGGCTGATGCCGTTGATCTAGGGTTTGCTGCTGCTGCTGATATAAATCAAATTTTTGTACTATTTCTCTCTGCTGAATTATTGAAGATAAAAGAAGATTTGATCAAAGGGTTTCCCCATATTGGGGTTTGTCCCTGGCTAGCCACCACATCTTGTGTCTCTTGTCTTGGCCTGTTTTCTGTTGATCGTTTAATGTTCTATCTGCACTTTACTTATGTACATGTGATTGCTAATCTGCAGATAATAATAAGAAAGATAAGTAAACTTCTCTTAGCATAGAACATACCCAATCTTAACAGGTGTGATATCTACACTAGTATTTATGTTAATGTTTATTGAAATGATTTTATGAATAACTTATGGTGAAATACGTAGGAAAAATAAATCAGTTACTGCAGTTATATAATTTTGACATCAACAACCTGTGCAGTCGTGTACCTAGTGAGGATGGCGAAGAAGTGGGCAAATTTGGTCAACTGGTTGACTACTACGTATATGCAATCCTTCCCCTGTACTTTGGGGAGCCCAGTGATGAAATCCATCGAAATACTCTCCCATTTCCCCTCCGGAATGGGAAGTGGTTGTAGTAGTCCTACAGGGTGGGTCAGCTCCCCTTTGTTCTGCTGACAGGCCTCACACTCCCGTACGTGTTGCAGCACGTCCTCCTTGGGGTCCTTCCACGTGAATCTCTCCCGAACAACCATATAAGTCTTCCAGAACCCCTGGTGTCCAGACAGTGATGAATCATGAGCTGTCGGAGTATCCTCTCCCTCAACTGCGAGTTGGGCAAAAAGTAAATGCGCCCCTTGTAATAGATGACCTCATCCATCACAAGGTAACGCTCACCTGCATGTGTGCCCTCCAATACCTCGCATGCCCTCCTGTCCTTGGAGTACTCCACCAACAACAAAGCCCTCCAATCCTAGGAGATGCTCATGAGGGATAACCCAGCTGGTGTCCGAGATAGAACATCGACCACCACCTTGTGCTTCCCTCGCACATACTCTATGTTGAAATTATAGGCCTGCACCTTGCTGGCCCATCTCTGTTGCCTGTCACTGAGACGCTGCTGCCCCATGAAATGTCGAAGATTGTTGTGATTAGTCTTCAGTCAGAACCGGTTGCCCACCAAGTACTGGTGGAACTTGGCCAATGCATGCATAACGGCCAGCATCTCCTTGTCATATATGGAATATGACAGCTCATGTCGTAGGAGCTTTCGACTCTCAAAAACTATGGGATGCACCTCTTGTGACAATACTGCTCCAAGTCCTACCTCGGATGCATCACACTCCATCGTGAATGGCTAGGAAAAGTCTGGAAGTTCCAAAACAAGGAAACTGCTCATCACCTCCTTGACGTGATCAAAGGCGACCTATGCTCCATCAGTCAATGCGAAGGCCCCCTTCTTGGTCAAGTCGGCCAAAGGTGCTGCCAGCTGCAAGAACCCTTTGACAAACTTCCTGTAATAGGTGCAAATGCCCAAGAAGCCCCTCAGCATAGTCATGTCTCGGGGTACTAGCCAATCCCAGATGACCCTAATCTTCTCCTTGTGAACTTTCACCCCATCTGGTCCAATGATATGCTCTAGGTAGAGCATCTCTATCAACCCAAAATTGTACTTGGAGAGCTTGGCATAGAACTGTTGCTCCCCTAGAATGCGCAATACCTCCTCCAAGTGTTGGAGGTGCTCCTCCCACATCCGACTATAGATCAGGATGTCATCGAAGAACACTAGCACAACCCTCCTCAGCTGTCCCCAGAATACATGGTTCATGCACGACTGGAATGTGGCTAGAGCATTGGTCAACCCAAACAGCATGACCAAAAACTCAAAGTGTCCATAGTGGCACCGAAAAGTTGTCTTCGAGATGTCCTATTCTAGTGGTACCCTCAACGCAAATCAATCTTAGCGAAGTACTTGGCTCCTCTAAGCTCATCCATCAGCGCGTCAATGCGGGGAATAAGGTAATAGTTTTTAAGAGTCTTTCGGTTGAGGGCCTAATAGTCAATACACATCCGAAGGGTTTCATCCTTCTTCTTCACCAGCACTACTGAAGAAAAGAAAGGACTAGAACTTGGCCTAATATAGCCCAATGCAAGCAGCTCTTGGATGGCCTTCTCTATCTCATCCTTATAGGCTTTGGGATGCTTGTAAGGAGTAGTGATCACTACCTGTGCACCCGGCTCCAACTCAATGGTGTGCTCAAATCCTCATATCTGGTGGCTGCCCTGGTGGAATGTCCCCAAACACTACTGCATACCTATCCAATAAAGCCTATATGTCTACAGGTGGTGCTTGCGCCTGTTCCCCAACCTCTGAGATCCTCAACTCAACTGCCCATGCAATGTCCCCATGTTGTAGATCTGCCTCCATCCTATGGGCTGAAACTGTCTGAGGTGGGTAAGACTCCATGCCTCTCAAGACCACTAGTTTGCCCTCTGGCCCAATGAACTCCATCTCTAGTTTCCTCCAATCCATCATGACTCGCCCAAGGGAATACAACCACTGGACACCCATCACCACGTTGGTGTCTGGCACATCGACCACAAAGAAGTGGTTCGTCATCGAGTAGTTCCCCTTAACTACTATCAATAAGGGCACATATCCGATGCACTGGATGATACAGTCACCTAGCACTAGGACTGAGGACCCCTCAAACTTTGTTGTGGTGAGGCCCCTCCTCTGTACCAGCTGTGCATCTATGAAATTGTGGGTATCCCCACCGTCCACCAGCACTGACACCCTCTATCCCTGTACAGTGCCTTTGATCCTCAATGTCAAAAACATAAGAATCCCGCATAGAGAAGCAAGGACTTCTCCTGCTGGGGCAAGAGATGCCCCTCCCTATGGTGGTCGTGGTGGTGGCCCTCTGTCTGCCGGAATCTCTCCATCTGTCCCACCACAATCCTGCTCCACCTCAGTCTCCTGATCACTGTTAGAAAAGACCTCAATGTAGTGTGCTCTACCTGCAGTGCACCTATGGCCAGGTACCCAAGGCTCTCTGCATGTGAAGCATAACTTCCTCCTCCAAAGGTCCTTTCGTGTCTCCTCATCTAACTGCCCCCTCCCTTGTGTGGTCCTCGGTGGTGGAGGTCTAGTCTCATGCCCCTTCTGTGGGAAAGGGGTCCGTGCAAGAAATGGTGCTCTAGTCTTGGGGATGGCCCCCTGTAGATCTCTAGCACACAAGACCGCTTCCTGCAACATGGAGGGTCTACTTGACTTCACCAATCCACACAGGGGCTCAAGCAAGCCCTCAATGAAGGTATATACCCTCCTTGCCTCAAATAGATCCGAGACCATCACTAACACACACAGAAAATCTGAAAATTACTACTTTGGGTTGCCAGTTTGGCGTAGTTGTGTCAGCTCCCTGAAATACACCTCCAGATCCCTCTGATCAAATCACCCCACCACCCTCCTGGTGAAGTCCTCATAAGAAACTATCTGGGCATGCCCTAAGGTGGTCAAGCCATGGAACAACCAATCATGGGCTTCCCCATTCAGGTGCAACGTGGCTATCTTAGTGGCTTCCTGCTCTGTCATCCGATTGAGATGAAAGTATGTGTCCATCTTTCCAACCCAAGCCCTAGTCGTGCATTTAGCAGTGCCATCAAAAGTAGGGAAATACATCCTCCCTATGGTTCTCTGCAACTCATAATTTTGGGTCCCTTGTCCTCCGTACCCCTTGTTCCTCTCACTTTGCTTGAGCATGCAGTAATCTCTAAGGAGAGGGCTTCTTTGAAGTCTTCATCCATGGTCTACCACTCTCTGAAGTAATCCCCCATCTGAGGAGGATCATCCTCCCTTGCAGGCTTGATTTGTGCCATGGGCATGAAAGAAGGTAGTGTAGCCTAAGTTGGCACACTAACTGAAGGGCGCTACGCTGCTAGTGAGGGGTGATCGAAAGGCTAAGAGGCCCTAGAGGTTTCTCAACATAGCAAACCTCTAGGCGTGGTCCTTTCTCTATTCTGTGACTTGATCTCCTCCAGCATGTCTTTCTACCCCTTGGCCAAGTCACTCAAGGCCCTCAGGAGGCTGTCGAAATCCATCTCCTCCCTGCTCTTGGGCTCTGTCATTTCCTCTTCTTTGGCCACTGCTTTCCCTTTGTCCTCTGTATCTAGAGTTATTTCTAACTCCCTTTCTCTGCTCTTGTACCTCTGCCTACAGCAGATGATGTTTTGTTGGTCGTCATTCTGTTGGTCCCCATTCTGTTGGTCCCCTTCTCTCATAAGGAACAATCCTCATAGCTGAGCCAAGAACTAGGGTTTGATACCATTATAATGTTCCTAAGTAGGAATGTAAGTGATATTAATCAAATAAACTGTGCAACAACATATAAAAAATAAAACACACATCAAACATCCAAGGAAACGCTGCCAATAAGGAATTGTTAAGCCATATTATTAAAAATATGCAAGCTAGATACAATATGAAATGGAATGGTGCACTTGGGCTTGTCCCAATGAACACGCAAGACCAACCCTTGGTGGGAAAATAGCTGAGTTGAAGGCTACCCAGCTGTTGCACCACTCTACACTGCGCTGCCCCAGTAAATTGTTGCCCTGCTGAACTTCGACTAGCTGGAACGTGCTCAAAAACTGCCCAATAAATTGTGTGCATTTAACCCCAAACTCCTTGGAAAAAACCCTGAAAAACCCAGAAGCAAATTTAGTTGGTTTTGACTTTGGATTTTTGACCTCCTTGGAGCCTCTCCCCAGCTTCGACTTGTAGGAAATAGCTTGCAAATCCCTCTGCAAAGTCCTCCAAAACACTGGTTTTACTTGTGCTATTCAACTCCTAGCTCCCGAGATGGCTCTTGGCCAAGATCAACTGCTCCTCAAGTCCCACGAATTGTTTTTGGATGGCCTTTGCGCAGTGCCTCTGTCCAGGAATTCAACTGACTGATGCGCTGGTCTAGCTAGCTACAAACTCCAGCAAAAATGCCTTCTCTATGTTGCCCCCTCAACTCCCGAATCTCCCAGCAAGCAATGAATCCCCTTGCTGACCTCCAACTCCTCCTGTGTGTTTTTTGGCTGCCCAGGAATACGCAGTTCCCTCTCTGCGTTGATGGCTGAAGTGTGTTGTTGTCCCTGACTCCCTGATACTCATGTAGAACAGCCTCCCTAGGGTGGGCACGAATGGTCCCCCGATGTAGAAGTTGAATCTCCAACATGAGAGATTCGTGGCTAAACAGCCAGTAGACTTGCTAAGCAGCAAAGCGTACAAGTGAGTGTTTGTTTGCAAATGTAGAAAATGGTCGAAAATGAGAGCTAATCCTCCTTTTATTACATTAAGCCTCCTTAGCCTCATGTGGGCCCCTGCATCCACCCATTTAATTTCCCTCCAAGCACATCGAATGGCCAAGTTTGAATTCCCCATGTGGGTGGCCCCCACATTGCACTAGCTGCTAAATAAAGTCAAATTTGCCGCATAGTTCCTAAGTCTAACTGTGGGGTCCCCCTCTTAAATCAAAATTGTGCCAAAAATGTGTAGTTGCACCTTGTGAATAATGTTTTTGAGAAGGGACGTGACACCCTAGTTGCCAACTTTAACACAAAATGCCACAAAACACAAGAGAAAGATGGTTGTAGCTTAGCCAAAAACCAAGAATGCCATAGCTAGAAACTCCCCACTCTGATTCTGCTTGTGAAATCTCTTTTTCTTGTTGTTGAAATTTCCTTTGCTCACTGTTGAAAACGCCCTAGTTAAAACCAATACACTCTTCCTCTTTTATCCTTTCTAAAATCGCCCATTTCCAAGTGAAATGACTTCCTCAATTTGTGTGATGGGCGAATGAGGCGAGAGTCTTTTTATAACTTGTGAGAGACAACTAGAAAACATCAACACAATATTTTAACCACCAAATAAAAATACAAAAGCGAAAAAAAAAAGGTTACTTTGTAGGAAATGTGGTTGTATGGCCTTGAAACGTGTTTCAGGCCATACTGGGCCATGTTTTAGCCTCGTGAAACGTGCCAGTTGTTGAAGAATGTAACTAGGTTCGGTCTTCATAATTGTACTTGAAGTCAAAATGTAATATATATTTGTCAAAAGAAAGAAAAAAAGAATTTTATTATTATTTTAATTGACTTGTTAAAGCATGGGTTTCATGCTTGGGTCAAATGTTATAGGTCAAGCCTCCATTGTAGGCTTTAGGTTATTGTCAAAATCAATTTTTGAAGACTCCTCCATCCATCAGAGTCTCCAAGTTGTCAAAGGACTCATCATCAAGTCAACTTCCCTCAAATAATATCATATCGGCCTAAATACAGTGACACAACTCTTTCTAATCACATGTTGGCCTATTTTCATATGGAAACAACTATATATGGAAGGATGAGATCTTCACATTACACAAAAAAGTACACAAGTTCGGACTTTAGAGAGGAAGTTTCGGTGCTATAACAAAGATAACAAGTTCGGATAAGGCAAATGTTTCGGTGTCATTACAGGGAGCTCGAGTAGAGTATAAAGATGATCTTTATGCTTCCACAGTTTGTCATTATGCTCCCACAATTCGATGATATGCTTCCACAGTTCGGTGCTATTATGCTCCCACAGTTCGGTGCTATCACATGAACATAGTGACCTCATCTTGGTGCTATTACAGTGACTTCAGTTCGATGCCTATTACAATGGTGCTTTCACAATGTCTCGGTGCTATTATAGTGGTGCTATCACAATGGATGAAGGAGCTCGGATTGGTTGCAGAAATGATCTCTTCAAAGACACAAGTACACTGACAGCTACAGGAGCAATAGAACCAAAGCATGACAAGCTTGACACAATGGATGGAGGTAGTCTCGAGTCTAAATTGTAAGGGTTTTAGTCGTCTCATCTTGAATCTACTGAAGTAAGAATTTTGACTGGGTTTTCCCTTAGACTGGGGTTTTGCCCTAGCAGCATCCCTACATCTTGTGCTCTCTTCTATTTGTTACTTGTCATTAGTCTTGATGATAAGAAAAGACAATTCGAAAGATCAAATAATAATAATCAAAAAATCACAAGATAATGTCATAATAAGAGAAATCCTTTAACTGCCTCACTTTGGATTTCTCAACATGGTATCAGAGCTATGTTCAAAGTCAAAGGCAGTTTGAAGACCATTTATAAATCTTTGAAGCATCCTCAGTGAAAGGTTCTGTTTGCATTTGTCTTGAAGAACATGTCAAAATCAAAATGGACATTTTTGAGCTAATGGAACTAAGATTACAGTGAGCTAGTTCAAGACACCTTGAAAAGGAAGGAGAAGGTTCAGATGTCTCAATGATGGGTTCCAATATGTCACAATAAAGAAGTTCGGTAAATGGCAATGATGGGTTCATGTAACCTCATAAACAAGTGCAATGTAAGTTTGGTGCAAATCTCAACAAGCAGTTTGATATAACAAGTGATGCATTTCGGTATATCTTGACAAGACAAATTTGGATCAACTTCAGTAATAAATTTGTGTATCAAGTACAATATGAAGTTCGGGGTAATCACAGTCACAGTCATGTCATAAAGGAAAATTTGGGCTCAGTGATGTATGGTCGAAGCATTGATATAAGCATTGCTATGGTCATTGATATGTGCAAGGTCAAAACAGTACATTCTGTCTTCCACTCGTTGAAGAAACAATGGACTGAGTTATCACAAGTTTAAAAGCCTCTTCAACATACTCTGAGATTATAGTAGCCCTAACCAAACAACACTAGTCATACATTTTAAGGCAATGAAAGAAGGATTTCCTAAAGCAAAAGCATTTATTTGAAGACTATCTGAAGTCTAGCCTATGGAAAAGGAAACCAATAAGTATGTTCACTTGATACGATGCTCTTCCATCAAGCTATCAAATCAAAGGTAAGTTAACACAAGGCATGTATATTTATTAGCTTTTAGATTTCTATTACCTCTAATGGTTCATATAATCCCTATTTATAACTAGTCTAGGATTAAGGGTGTACTCTCTAGATAACATATTAGAACATTAATCCTTATCCTCTAGGATTTACAAGTAATCTAGGATTCCAAGCAAAAGTCCTTGATTAAAAGGGAGAATAACTTTTCATAGAATTCCATTCTCCATAGCTATGTAGGAAATCTAACTTAAGAAATTAAATCATGTTCTTGGTATCACATATTTTTCTTGTAAGTATGTATTACAGGTATAAAAGATCATGGCTTAGTACAAAGAAGACACTGCAAGGTATCCTTCCAAGGTCTGCTAAGAAACATCTCCAAGTATGTCTTAAACTATACACCTTACAAAATTCTCTTAAAGTACGTTCATCTTATTTTTGTAATTTACATCAAATTACCAACATCATTATGTCTAGTTGTCTCAAATCATAATGATTCTTGTTTTGGGAGATTCATCACTTGATAAATCTACCTCCCTTGCATCCTTACTTGTTCTTATAGAACCCTAGATAGGTTCTTTGGAAAACCCTAACCTAAGGGTATGATCATGTTAATGTTTGAAACCCTAAAACTACTTAGGGTTATTGGGAAATGCTATTTGAAGTTTTTATTGATGATGCCATGTTTGAGGTTTTGGTATGATCATGAAAACTCTAACTTGTTAGGGTTGAAATGGTGTTGTTTGAAATCTTGAACCTTTTGATATAGTAGGGTTTTCTTTGCTATGTTATGAAACCCTAGATCTTTAGGGTTTCACTGGGCCTGAAAGCAAAACCCTTGTTATGTATTTAAAGTCCTAGGATTGAAACTGTAGGTATATATGTGTCCATTGGTGGAAACCCTAGCTTGGTCTAGGTCGATATATGTCTAATATGTTAATGTTGTCTGACATATGATACGCTTATGTGTAATGATGAATTCTTAGATATGTGTGTTGACCTAAGTATTGATGATCATAGTCTTAGGGTTTAATCTAAGGGTCATTCAAAAGATAAAATAACTTTCAAACGAATCTTGACAGAAGGTTCCTTAATCATACTGTGAACAATTGGTTACCTGATTCCTACTGTAGCAACTGATGTTAATTCTAAATATTAGCTCGATTAAACAATTTACTTGTTGTGTGCTACGACAAATATCGAATTAACTACACTGCAACCTACACCAATATATAGATCAAGCACTGAAAAATAAATGAGACAACCAAGCAAAAGACACACTTATTTTTGGACTAAACATCATCGGAAAAACCCAATGTGGGAAAATCGATGCAACAGTTCTGAGGGTTTTCTATTATTAAACAGTAGTTCTAAATACAAAATTTGGTTGCCCTCCCGACAAACCAATGACAAAGAAATGCACTGGCGGAAAATCTGAGTGAGCTTTACTCACTTCACCCAGCAAATTCTGGCTGATCCAACATCAAAACTGGCTAGCCCCGACTACAACTATGTTGCCCTTTCGTAGTAACTGCGTGGGCCTATGTGGAGCTCTCTGAAGCTCTGCGTCAATTCTCCTGCCCACTGTGTCAACTTTTCCTGGCTATTCCGACAGTTCTCGCCAATTCTGGCTCTCTGTGTGGAAGGTAGCTCCCTGCTTTGCACTGGCCCTTCTCGCTTTGCGTCAAGACTGCATGGGCCCAAACTGGCCCAGCGTCAGCTCTCCCGGCTACTGCGCTACCTCCACAAGCTTCTCTCTACCTCTCTGTCTATTTTCGTGAACTATCCCTAGCCTTCTACCGTAAGAGATCTCCTCAATCGACTTTTCCTCCTGAGAATTTCTCACTCCAGAAAATCGATTTCTTGATCTCTCTGTGTGTCTTCTCCAACTGACCCCAAGCCTTTCTTTATACTTTTCCTGTTGAGAAATCAACAGCCATGATCTAATCTCTAGTCAACAACTAAGATTAATTTAGACATCATCCTCGTCTCTTAGAAGCTTCTCACCCATATTTTGATTAATACCCATTAATATTTTAATTTTCTTAAGTTTAGACTTAGGAACCCCATCAAAAATATTAATTATTTTAATAAAATACAATCCAGGTGGAATTTCAACAAACGATGTTTAGGTATTGGAGATCTCATGTGGTC
The DNA here is from genome assembly GCA_000404065.3 of Pinus taeda. Lineage (NCBI taxonomy): Eukaryota > Viridiplantae > Streptophyta > Pinopsida > Pinales > Pinaceae > Pinus > Pinus taeda. The sequence continues at coordinate 318,801 of APFE031341246.1, forward strand.
TATCCCCTCCACAAAATTTCGAAGCTAGAGCACATCCGATGCTACCCAAAAATCAACACTCCCTCTTTAGCGAGGAATGTGCTCTAGCAATACTTCCCAGCAAAAGTATCACACTGATCTGCTACGTCGGCCCTCTGCGCAGATGATGCTCGGCCTGCTGCACTTCATCCACTGCGTTGTTGCATTCTGTACTATTGCCCATGACACTGCCACTGCCAGTACTGCATCTATACTACAACTCCCTCTCAATATGTTGCACCATGTTGCCCATAGCACTGTTAAATGTTGCACTGCAACTCAGTTGCTGAGAAGTAAGCAACTGAAAATCCACCCAAAAGCTGACATGTTGGCCAGTCTAGATGCCCCTTGACGTTGAAGCTACCTCTACTGCTAATCTGTTCTGAGGCTCTAATGCTACTACACTATTGTTGTATTTGCTCTACGCCCTCCACACTGCTGCAACACTCTACTGTGCTGCTTCAGACTTTGGCACTCTAGCTCTACCATTGTTGCTCCATCATCCCTCGCACCGACTCCCGTCATTCTACTACTGTCATTAAGGGCTCCCATAGTCGTATGTGATCCAAGAGTTTGGGCACCTCAAGGATCCTGCCCCTTACTGTAGTCCTCCCGACTACAGCTCAATATCGCCCCACCTCTTCTCTAGAGGTGCATGAGCACTCATGGCATAATCAGCATCATCGCCTTCTCTGTCATCTTTCGTTGGAGCATCATTTGAATCAGACTTCTCTTCCTTGCCCTTCTTCCAAGGGCACTGAGTGGCGAAATGACCCAATTATCCGCATCTGAAGCATCTGACTTTGGATATATCTTTCTTCTTCCATTTCTGCTGCCCTTATTGTCCCACTAATTCGAGATCTGCATCCTCCTCTTTCTCCTCCTTGACTTTGATCCCTTTGCTGCTGCTTCCCGCCTTAGTCAACCATCTGATCTATTCTTTTCAAAGAGTTACCCACATCTCCTCCCAACTGGGAAGAGAAGCCCTGCCCAAGATGCTTTGGAAAAAGATTTTCCAGTCTTCAGTGACTGCATTCAGGGCAGTCCCGAGCATAAATTCAGGATCTGGTGTAGCCCCTATGATAGTTAGCTAGTCAGGGATCCTCTACAACCTGAGAAGGAAGGGATCAATTTATTTTCCCTTCTGCATCTGAAACTGTCTCAACTGACTCTCAAGCCTTTTCAGATGTTTAATGAAAAGGCCAAGAATTGATATTTCCACACAGAGGAAGAAGAGGAGACTAGATGTCTTGGTAGAGGCATCACAGCAGGTTGAATAAGCAGTTTTTTTTGCATGAGGACATGCAATGCCCTCATAGTGGGGGTATGTAGAGCCTCTAACCTACACCTCATCATCTACTATTATCTACTGTTTTTTTCATCACCTATCTCTCTC